>JAQQSK010015067.1:0-10909 GCA_028658325.1 Potorous gilbertii
GGACAAGAGAAGAGAGGGAAGATAGAAGAGAAGGCAGATTGGTGATAGGGGAAATAAGAATGCTCAGTGTACTGGGGTGGGGGGAAGGGACAAATGGGGAGAAAATTTTGGAACCCAAAATCTTGTGAAAATGAATGTAAAAAGTTAAATAAATAAATTTATATTAAAAAAAAAAACAATTCTTTGGGATACATATAATTTTTACCAAGTGTTAAAGATGAAAGCAACTCAGGATACATACAATTTTTACCATTTATTAAAGATAAAAGCAACTTTGCTAATGACATAGATGTGCTTGTTTATTTTACATAAAGAATTAAATCTTGGTGGAATACTTGATATTCCAGGATATAGAGCATCTTCAACATTTTTCAGAATTGATCAACAGTTTGATTTTGTAATTGTCAATGCTGAGAATGCCACTTTGCATAAATATGTAGTACAAAATGCAGAAGTATATTTAGAGCCATTTCAGAAATTGTCTGAAATTCTGTCCAAATCTCAAGTCAAAAGTCATTTAAAATTTTTTTTTAGGAAATTCACATTTTAAACCTGTGCTACTTGATAACTCAGCAAATTCTTCTTGAACATTTAATGTTCAAGATAAACAGGTAGATGACTGACATATTTTTATTTCAAATGACTAGTTTTTTAGAATCAAAATTTGAAAGGAATTATTTCTGAAACTCTGCCTCCAAGCACTTCAGAGGGTCTATACCTCTTACAATTAAATCTTTGGGAAGGTTATTTTCAATTATAAAGTCATCTGTACCTGTAAACATTTTTAAAGAACCATTTTCCATCCTATTCTTTCATATATTAACTTTTTAAAGTAAAACTTTATCTTTTAACATAAATATGTTACAGTTTTGTCCTTGAAATGATAGGTTTAAATCATTTTTTAAAAAATATCTGATAGATAACAGTTTCGAAAGCCATGTCATTATGAAAAAAATTAGCAAAATTAGATTTTTGCTTAGTCAAAAATATAAGAAATTCATCTTTCAATTTCAATGATCAGTTTAGACCTTGCCCTCTTGAGAGCCATATGATTCAACATAATTTTCTTTTCTTGTTAATTTAGGTGCATTGCAGCCCAGGAGTGAAGACTGCCATATGATCATCAGTATTTTTACCTTTTCTGTCTAAATTTAGCCACTTATCCATAACTGAAAAATATTTTTGTCCTAAAATATAAATAAATATTACCAATAATTTCTCAAATAAATGTCACCTTTCATTGATGAAATTACATTTGTTTGTATTTAATTAAAAAATAAACCTGATGTTCATTCTTACATTTCCAGTGATGATGATGGAGAATTATTATTAAAGGACTTTGTCTTTACTTGCTGCAATTAAACACGTTTCTATAAAAGGTGATAACAGCAATTTTTAAAATCAGACACTCTAACACAATACAGTCCAAAGATATACATTATTTACATGCTGAAGAATGATGATACAAAAATGTTGCTTTTATTTTCCATAATTAAACTATTATGCTTCTTCAAGAGCAGAAAACTTTGTATGCACAGTTAAAAACACTACAATTCATAACATACAATAGTCTCAAATCAGAGTCAAAGTATATTTGACAGCATTCGTTGACATTGTGTAGCATGATTGCATGTGCAGTACAAAGTGCACATGCTGTGTGTTCAGAGCCAAGGCTACAGTGAAGTTGTACGATGCAACATGGGCAAGTGCTGCCAGAAACCTTTTGGGTTCATTACTCATTTGATTTTGAATTAATTTTTGATCATTGCACATTTTGAAAACTTTTACTGTTGCCAAATTTTTCGAGGTCTCTACATTCAGTTATGCAACCACAGTTTATGAAGGAAGCGATGACTTACATGGCAGGTGGGTGAAATCTACAAACCCCTTCTCAGATTAATGTCTTTAAATGCATAAAATTAAACACATAGGCTTACTAAGGAAACTAGTTATGTTGAAACAGGGTCATCAACATTTTTTAAGTTCTTACCTCAAGTTATGAACTTTGGACCTAGTACAACCCCCTTATTTTAAAGATAAGAAAGCTAAAGGAGGCCTAGAGGAGAATTAAATGAGCTTGTGTAGCTGGTTATAGGATCAAAACTAGAACCTTGGTCTCCCAAATCTTAGTCCAAGGTTTTGCTGTTGCTGTTGCTATTGGGAGGTGGGAAGAAGGGGTATTTCATCACATAAATTTAAAACTATAAGGCAATAGGATTGGAGAGGAAAGCTGAGAATCTCAAGAATGTGCAAAAATAATTAGTAGATTGTTTATTTCTCTCTCTTTTTTTGGCCTGCATCTGTTGGTGTAGGGAACTAGTAGTGAAGAAACTCCTCATATCAAGGCAGATCAACAACTGTTCTGACATCTAAAGTTTTAGAGAATTGCTTGGGATACTGAGAGGGTGTGACTTGCTCAAGGTTAAACAAGCAATAAGTGTCAGAGATGGACCTTTAACCTAGATGGTTCACAGCAAATTCTCCATTCACTATAATGGAGTAGAAAGTGGGGAAGGAGTTAGGGAAAGGATTTGAGAGAAATGTTTGAGAGAAATACCAAGTAGAATGGTGAGCTGGGGTCAAAACATTTAAGTTCTTATTCTAACTCTGCTACTAACCTATTACATATGACCTTGGACAAGTCACTGATTCCTGAGTCTCAGTTTCTGCATCTGTAAAATGAGGGATTGCGATCAGATGATATCTAAAGTCCATTCCAGTTTTAAAAATTCCATGTTACAGGACAGTTTTGAAAGTGACACAGAAGATTGAATTACATGTTTTTTGAGGTAGCTAAATGTAAAAGAGATTCATGTTTTCATGTATTATTTTCTGTTCTACTTTGTATAAGGATTTCTTTGTGTACTTGTTAAATTCTAATCATTTTTAAGATTTGCTGTGCTTTAGTATTACCCCTTAAATAGCTTCTATGCTGCAAAAAGGAACATACTTTCCTCCTCTCCCCCTACAAGAAAAAGAATCCCTTCTTTCCTCTTGGCAATTTATCTCACAAAAAGCAACTAGATAGACCTTTAAATATGAATGGGAGAAGGGAAGGTAGAATTTACAACTAGCATATTAACTCTAAGGAAAGCTGAGTGTGCCATAATCAGTGCTTTCTAACTGAGGTGCTGGAGAAGACTTTTGAGAGTCCCTTGAACAGCAAGGAAATCATATCAGTCAATACTTAAAGAAATTAACTCAGGCTATTCACTGGAAGCCAAATATTGAAGCCAAAGCTTAAATATGGGACTCATTTGAAAGGACCCTGATGTTGGAAAAGATTGAAAACAAAAAAGGGATGGCAGAGGATGAGATGAATAGATAGTCTCATGGAAACAAAGAACATGAACTTGGACTATGGTCCATGGAGTCATGAAGAGTTGGACAACTGAATGACTCAACAACAACAAATATTGATTTCTTCCCTTATCTAAGAAGACTGTCTCTGTCACATGCCCACGCAGTGGGTAGAATGTGAGTCTTAAAGGTTTCCTCAGAAATGCCATTGGTAAAATGTGTAAAATCTAGCCCTACCCACTAGTGGCATGCCAGCTACCTCTTCCTGTCCTTCACTACATCCATACCCCCAAACCCTCCTTTGTCACCCAACACAC
The DNA here is from genome assembly GCA_028658325.1 of Potorous gilbertii. Lineage (NCBI taxonomy): Eukaryota > Metazoa > Chordata > Mammalia > Diprotodontia > Potoroidae > Potorous > Potorous gilbertii. The sequence continues at coordinate 3,618 of JAQQSK010015067.1, forward strand.
ATACACTTGTATGCAACTCAAAGAGTGATGGTAGTCCCAGAACTTGTTTAACTAAAGAAACGCCAGTGGGCTGCCACAGGCAGAAGAGCTATAACTAGCAGTTTTTAAGCCTAAGGCAAAAAACAGGAAACAGAATCAGTTCAGATTAGTATGTGTTTAGCAGGTAGAAGGAGAAGAGAAAAGAGAATGGATGGAAGAAGGGAAGGAGAGAGACAGACACTCTTTAGGAGTAAGGCAAGCAATACAGTGATTGTATTACACAAGAGGGGGAAAGCAGAGAGGGGCTCTTTTATTGCCAGTGGGGAGGAAAAGTGACTGATGAAGGGAAGAGAGAAAAGAAATGTTCATCTTATTGCTTTCCACTCTTTCTAAAGCATTGAAGTTCTATCGGTTCTGTCAGCACACTCTAAATTTGAAAGCCCTAGAGATAACCCCCTGTTCTTGTTATGGATGGCTCTGTTAGACAAGCAAGAGACATCATGGAGGCAGCAGCATTGAAAGAATGGTGGAGCATCTAATACACCCATCTCCCATTCAGTTTTGCTTATGATTAGCTCTGATTTTCATAAACCTCTCTGCATTCAACCAAAAGACATGTTATTTATTTATTTTTTATCATTCCTCCAAAGTGGGATCTGCTGAACAAAAGTTTAGTGAAAGTCTGGAGCTGAGTAATAGAGATAAGCTGAGCTGGAAATACAGTAGTGTTCCAAAAAAGTCAATGGAGTGTGGAGAGTCAAGCCAAGCAGAGAGAGCAGGTACATAGTAGACACCACTGATGGGATGCAGGGGAGATAAAGATTGAATGAGCTTCGTTGAAAGGGAAGTAGTAAATGGGGTACCTACTGCCAGGTCCTGGGCAGACTCTTTTAAGACTTTTGTTTTGTTTTGTTGCTTCTTTTTCCAGTTATAATCTTTCTCAGATTTGCTCAAACAGCAAGACAGCTATGGTGTGTAGTGGATAAACAGTTGGCCTTGAAGTCAAGAAGATATGGGTTCAAATCACATATCTGATACATATTGAGCAAATCATTTAAGCTCTCAGTACTCTAGGCATCTCTCTTATACTATATATTTTAGAAATGGTGCAGATCTGCCTTGGTAGAGGGAGTTCCCTCTCCTGGGCATACCCTATATCATTAGTCACATACCTAGTTCCTAACCCTAATCATGTTAATAGTTCATCTGACAGTGCTTGACATATGTTAATTTGGATAGTGATTATCCAAGTATATGTCTTCACCCCCAATAGATTATACATAAGGAATGTATGTTTCTTATCTTTGCTTCTCCCCTAGGCCCTAGCAAAAGTACATAGCAAATAGAAATGGTTTAAGAAATGTTTGCTAAGTGAATGAATGAATGTTCTTCAAAGTAGATTGTTGAAACAGTAACCATAGATTTATAAAAGTAGGGTATGTGCTGCTCCTACTAAAACAGTGTATGGATAAAGTATGTACAATAATGCCCATAACAAAGGCTACAGTCTCAATTTATTTTCCTTCTATTTCCCAAATGATCATAATTTATCCTTTCTAATTTTACTCTGACAGTCTCATTTCACTTGATAAAGAGGATACAAAAACCAGAAAACCTGTCTTTTTTTGCCCAATATTTTAGTCACAGTCTTTTCTTTTCCAAATTTTGCTTTTATTCCCAAAGGGTGTGCCCTGGATTCCATTGCAAGGCTTTTATTTTTTTTTAACTTTTTGATGACTCCAGCAACGCCTTCTCAAGAAGGCCGAGATGATCTTTTCCAAACTCCCCCGCTGACTCCACTCAGCCAAGAGAATGGATCATGATTCTAACAGATGTTCTTGCTTTTTCTGGCCAAGGAGAACATTTTGTAGACTTTCTCCTCCTGCAAATGAGAAAATCCTTCCCTTCCAGACAGAATCACCTTCTTGACTTCATCAGCTAAGACAGGATATATGTTTATGGATGACCCAGATGAAATGGCCTGAGCAAACAAATATAAAATGTAAATTTTGTGAGCCATAGAAAAGGTATCTAGAACACAGAGTCAAGATGAAGTTGGATAGAATATAAAATCTTTCTTCTGCATAAATGATTTTGTAAAGATGAAATGTAAGACAATATCCTCAGGAGCCCTCAGTGCTCTCTATCCAGTAACAACTCCAGAACCATGATGGTCATATAAGGTTGATCTCTAAAAACCTATAAAATTCAGGTAAGGGACAGAAGTTAATGTCAAAAGTTTATTACAATGTTATAGCTCATCCTTCCTTCAGATGCTATTTAATCGTTGCTTAAAGGGACAAATGACAGCTTGTGATAACTAGGAAAATTATGATGCATAATTAAGGAGGACCATAGATGGTCCATAGATTGAGAGCTGGAAAAGTCTTTTGAAGGTATATATCCAATCCCCTCATCTTGTAGATAAAGAAAATGAGTCTGGGAGAGATTAAATGACCTACTAAGGGTCACTTAGCTATTCATTTTGAGGGGCAAAGAACTTGAAACTATGTCTTTGTGATTCCAAGTCTCAGACTTCTAGCCATCATACCATTGGAAGCTTGCTGAGGATAGGGCTTTGATAATCTGCAGTGGGCAGACCCAAAGAGACCCCTTTCTTCCCTTTTTTGAGCATTAGCACCAATTTCTTTGTCTTCAATCCCACAGCATCTCTGTTCTCATCTACTTTCTGTTTTTTCCTCACAGTTTCATTCAGGACCTTTGATTATGTTTCATATGAGTCATGTTACTTGAATTCACGAGGGGATAAGTTAGGTAACACTGTTCTTACCAGTTGTTTACTCACCTTAGGTTTCAAGTCCCTGTCTTTCTCTGTTCATAGTGAAGTGATCAGAAGTTAAAGGGCGAGGATTAATCTCTCCTGCTTCTCTTCCTACCGATATGACCATTCCTTCTCAGTATCCTGTAGAGTAACTGTGGGTGTTCCCCAAGGCTCTATCTTGGGTCCCCTTCTCTTTTCTCTACCTATCTCTTGGTAACCTCATCAGTTCTCACAAGTTTAATTATCCCTATCTAATATATACAGCTCTAATATCTCTCTTGGGCTCTGGTCATTCAGGGTAAATTGCTAATTGAACATTTCAAACTAGATGTCCTGTGGGCTTCTAAAAATCAACATGTCCAAAAAAACCATATTACTTTCTCCACTGGAATTTTCCCCTCTTCTAAACATCTCTATTTCTGTTGAGGATAGCACCCACCATTTACTTTACCAAGTTTGTGTTTTTGATATTGTCTTGACCCCTCCATTTCATTCAACCCTATGTCTAAGTAGCTACCAAATCTCATTATTTCTCTCTCTAAAATATCTCTTGCATCCACCTCTTTTTTTTCCATTCCTTCAGCCTATTTCAGGCCCTCATCCCCTCTGAATAGTATTATTATTAATAGCCCCCTAACTGGACTCTCTGCCCCAAGTCTTTCCATATTTTAATACATCCGCCATGCAACTGCCAAATCTATTTTCTGTAAGTATATGCCTGACTACGTCACTCTCCTATTTAAGTTCTGGTGACTCCCAAATGACATTTAAATCAAATATAATCTCCTCTGGCTTTTAAAGTTCTTCATAGCCTGGCCCCATCCTACCTTACCAGATTTATTATATTTTCCCTTCCCTTTGTGCACACTATGGTCCAGCCAAATTGGTTTTCTACTGTTTCTCATACATAGCATTCCAGCTTTCATCTTGAACAGTTTGCACTGGCTGTCCCCAAGGTCTAGAATTCACTTCCTTTTCAACTCTTTGAGGCCCTCACTTCTTTCCAAACTCCACTCAAGCACCACCTTCAATATTAAGCCTGTCCTAATCCTTGCATCTGCAATTGCCTTCCCCTCATAATTATCTTCTGTTTTGTATGTGACCATAAGCATACACGGTTGTTTTCCCAGCTAGATTATAAAATCCTCCTGGGCAGAATCTGTCTCCTGTTCACCTTTCAATCCTCCATGCCTGGCACAGAGCAGATCCTTGATAAAAAATTTGATTGCTTGATTGATATGTTGATCTCAATCATGAGTAGTGCCCCTACTTTGTTGTGCCCAGCAAAGCTAAATTAAAAACCATATCACCAGCCTCAGTTCTTTTAGGACTTTCTGGTTCCTGATATTCTTTGACTACTGTACATTGTCAATTCTCACATACTCTATGAGCCTATTGCTTTAAAAGTAGCCTCAATGTACAAAACAGATAAATTGGGAGGTGACGGCATTTAAAAAAAATTCTTCTTTTTAAAAAATTTCCCTTTAACAAATAATTTCCTGCACTGTTTTCAAAAATAGCAACTGCTCTTTTACATTTAAATGTTTGTTTATAATATCCCTTCCAGAACATGTGGGAGGCAGCACAATGTAGCAACCAAGATCATTAGACTGGGAATCAGTCAATTGGGATAGGAAGAACAGTCCTGATACAGTAGGAATCATGCTGGCTTTAGAAGTTCTAGCCTTGACTCTGCCCCTGGGATCAAAGGTGATAAAGTGTCAAAGGGTGAAGGTACACTGAGTAAATCACATTATACTGTTTCACTTGAGAAAGTTATCAGTGTCCATGCTTTGGTACCTTAGCTAGGTGAGAAAACTCTCAACTGAATCAAGTTAATCAAAGTTAATAAATGTGAAAAGACCTTGATCAATCTAAAGGTCTCTAATGAGTCATCAGAAGTGATGTTGCACAAGGATTCAGATTGGCTGAGTGAATTTGGTCATCCCTTGCTAAATGAAGGAAACACACATAAACAATAAAGATAACCAGGAGCCCTGGAACAAACCTACCTAGTTGAGTCGATGACTTATGTGAGAAATGGTAGCCCTTACTACTCTAATTGTAGACTAAATAATGGACAGCCTTCTCCATCCCTGAGGGTTACATCCCAGAAATTAGTACCTACCTCCTTGCTCCTATCACAGGAGGAGGAGTTTATTGATCAAGTGACCACTCAAGGTCTTTCATAGTATTCTATAACATGCCCCTCAGCCCTTTGAGATCTGGGTCACTGAATGGTATCTTTGAGTCACACATTACTGGAAGTAGTCCCTCAGTTTTCCAAGTTATTGAATTGAAAGCCAGCAACACATGCCAAAAGGTGGGGGTGGAGGAGAGACTCCACTACAGCAAGATGGAATTTAATAGTGATGTTCATATATCAATTCAGTATAGCAATATAGATTTTTTTTAAAAATCAGTTTCACAAGTAGAGGATGGGAGAGGCATAGTTAGATGGCATTTTGTTTGAAAAAAAATTTAGCAATGTTTAATGGAAGCTCAATGTGAATTGAAAGTGTATGTTATACAAAAAATCCAATGAAATCTTATACCTTATCAGGAAGAACATATAGCTTCAAGGGATAGGAAGGCAATAGGATCAGAGATTTAGAAGAGCAAGGAAATTTACAAGTCATCTAACCCAACTCTCCCATTTAACAGATTAGGAAACTGAGGCCCAGTATGTTTAAATGATTTGCCCAAGATCTAACAGATACAGTTAACAGAAGAACTGAGCTTTGAACCTGTGAACTCTGGCTTCCAATTCCCCACTCTGACCACTCATCCATGGCACTACTCTGTCCTGATCATACTTTATCTAGAGCATCAAGTTCAGTTCTTCCTGGGGACCACACCTGAGAGATGTCATTAATAAATAGAGATGTCCACTGGAAGGTAACCAGGGGGATGACAGACCTTAAGTTAATGTCATACAAGTGTCTGTTTTAAGAATTGGTGATTTTTTGCCTAGAAAAAGGAAGACTCATGCTAGATTTCAGTATTTGAAGAGCTGTTATGAGGACAAAGAAATTAGGCTTACTCTGGCCTCAGAAGGCAAAATTAGGAGCATTTGGTAATATGTGTGTGTGTGTGTATATATATATGTATGCACATACACATAAATATAGAATATATATACGTATATGTAACATGTTCATTTGTTAGAGTCATGTCCAACTTTTTATGACCCCATTTGGGGTTCTCTTGGCAAAGATACTAAAATGATTTGCTATTTCCTCTGCAGTTCATTTTATAGATGAAGAAACTGATGCAAATAAGGTGAAGTGACTTGCCCAGGGTCACACAGCTAGTAAGTATCTGAGGCCAGATTTGAACTCAGGAAGATGAATCTTCCTGACATCTGGCACTCTGTTGCTCCAGAGAGTACAGGTCTAATAGGAATGGGGTTCCCTCTCTAGCAACCTCATCAAGTTCATTTGTGTTCTGTTGTGGGTGCAGAGTAGAACTATAAATCTGGAGGCCTGTATTCATCTCTGGGGGTGAAAATGGGATTCATTACAATCTCATTAGGTTTATTCTCTTGCAAACATAAATTCATTTACTGCCTGAACTCTATAAGAGGCCTTAGGGAAGGAAGACTTAGAGTCCAGAATATGAATCTCAGAGCCTGGGGCAATGAACCATCAGTTACGTCTTTTATCTTATTTGAGTCTCATAACAACATTGTAAAGTAGATATTATTGCTCCCATTTTACAGGTGATAAAATTGAGGTTCAGAGAACTTAATGACTTATCCATGGTCACATAGTTGAGAAATATCAGAATCAGGATCTGAATCGAGATTTTTCTGACTCTAAATGCAGTAGTTTATCCACCATGCCATTTCCAAACCTGAATAAGCTGCCACTGTGGATAACAATTTCTCCATCATTAGAAGTCATCAAGCACATAATGAATAACCATTGTCACAAATATAATGCAGGTTCCTCAAGGGTTTTGTTTTTGTCTTTGGATTTCCATCTAGAATGGCGTCATAGTAGGCCTGGCAGATACTTAGTGAAATTTTTTGAATGAATGAATTTTATTGTTAGATCATGAGTTCACAGATTTGCCTCTGGAACCTTAGATATCATCTAGTCTGACCTCCTCTTCCCCATCTTTCCTTCATTCTATAGATAAAAAAACAATCTCAGAGAAATAGAGAGACTTACTTGCCCACTGTCATAGAAATATGTTGCAAAGTGAAGATTTGAAGTTAGGTCTTCTGGATCTCGATCTAATACTCTTTATCACTAACATGCTTCCCATCCAAATATGGGTTTTAGCTAGTGCTTATTTGGGGGTCAGAAGATGATTAGGTCTCCCTAGTTTGCCCAGGTTGGGAGTACAGTGCCCATTTGTGGGCCTCACTCCAACCCCTAATTTAATTTAATAATTTAATAAGCATAGAACCTTTACCATGCCTCATTTCCTATGTAGGTCACTTCTCTTGTGGCAGTCTGATTTCCCTCCCCCTCCCCAACAACTTCCATTTTTTCTGTCATTCCACAAAGCTTGGTCAGTCAGA
>JAQQSK010015068.1:0-10909 GCA_028658325.1 Potorous gilbertii
GTCTGACTGCTATTCAATCAGAGTTTATCTGCTGGTGCTCAGGTGGGGGCAGGGCCGCCTCTCAGGCTCAGTTCCCTCAGGGGGTTTATGCAGAGATCTTTTGTAATGGAGCTGCTGTTGAGCTCCTGCTTGCTCTGGGAGCCTCTGGCCACAGCCTCTGCCGCAGCGGCTGCTTCCCAAGGGGGTCTGAGTCCCGGAGATACCCCGTTCCCCTCTCAGCCTGTCTCTGTCACTGACCTGTGCGTCTGTGGGTGGAGGGACTTTTGTGGCCGATGGAGATTCTGGTCCCTGAAGCCTGTTTGGATCTGCTCGCTCCTCTTAGTGCCTCGAGGCCGCGGCAGGGCTCTGCTCCTGTCCGGGGTTCGATGGACCCCTGGGGTCGGCTTTTCAGGGCTCTCTGGAAGGGAAATCTCCTTCACTGTGTTGCTGCGCAGCTTCCACTGTTCCAGAATTTATGGGCAGTTCTTTTTAGAGGAAATCCGTGGGCTATGGGTTCGGAGCTAGCAAATGTGAGTCTTTCTACTCCGCCATCTTGGCTGCGCCCCCTATAACTTTTTTAACTTATAGAATGATAGGTATTTCATAAGTAAAGAAATACTCATGGCAATTGTCACAAATCTCTTAAACATTTTATTATTCCATGTTACTCCAAAAATGCTATTTTACTTGTTTCTTGTTTTTATTATTAAAATCTTGTAAATATATTCATATTCTAAGATGATTTCTTTATCTAGCTATATTATTTCATGGTAGAGGGAGTTCTTAGGGAGGAATCTTTCTTATTAATTCTGAACAGCAGTTGACCTACGATTTATATTTGTGGATAATTACCAGGGGTCTTGCAAAGTTAAGTGACTTGTCCACAATCACATAGCACCATAGCTATCACAGGTAGAGTTTGAACCCCGGCTCTTGGAGGATGTCTTTTTGAGTTACAATATTATGGTGCTCCTCTATCAGAAAATATACAGGGTTAATTCCTAAGTCATCTAAAAATGTAACCATTAAGTTAATGCCTTATGTTACCCCCCTCCCTCCACACACCCATCAGATTTCTCCCCTGAGGATATTACCAAAAGCAGTGATATCTGGTTACAGTCACTCAGCTGATCAAAAAAGAATATTTTACAACAAAATAGTGAAGTAAATATATTCCAATGAGATGATGTAGCATCCACATTCTTTTTTGTTGAAGATAGATAAGAAAGGAAGTCAACTATGTTTGGTGGCAAGGGGCAAAGATGTCTCTAAAGGGAAAATTAAGTGTACGGATGGTAATTTTGTGAAAAAAGAATGAAAATTGTTTTGACTGCTACTATTTTTATTACTACTACTGCTGCTACTGCTACTGCTACTACTACTACTACTAGCTAGCCAGCTAAAGCACATTCAGGTTTTACAGAATGCTTTGTATATATTGTCTCAATTTCATCTTCACAACTCTGGGAGGTAAGTAATATTTTCAATACCTTTTTATGTACAGATTTGGAAAGTGATGCTGAGAGGTTAAGTGAACCACTGAAGGTCATAAAACTAATGTGTTTGAAGTAAGATTAGAATTCAAATCTTGCTGATTCCCAATTCCAACACCTGACCCATTGTTCTACTTAGCTTCCTTAAGTATTGATTTTTATGTTTTTTAATATTAGAAGCATGTAATTTATTATGAGTAGCTTCAGTTCTTCATTTAAGTCAGTATGTCTGGTGGTTAAAAAAAAAAAGCAAACTGAAATCTATATCAATCATGCCACCAGCATTTATTAAATTCCCACTGTATGTCAGGAATTCTGCTAGGCACTAAGGATACAAAGACAAATGATACTTTGCCCCCCAAGTTGTTACAGCTGATTAGAGAAGATAAAAGTATATAAATAAGTACATAGAGCAATTAGTTGGAGCAGGGTTTTGAAGGAAAGGACATGGTTTAATGAATGAGTGAGAGAAATAAAACACATATTAAGTGTTTAAAATGTGCACAAAACCATGCTAAACACTGATGATGGAAGTAGAAAAGTAACATAGCCCCCTGTTGACACACAGATCACATTTTAAATAGGTGGAGACAACACATTTAGAAGCAGTTGTAAAGGTCCAGTGGTCCTTAGGGTACAACATCAAGATAAGTGGTAATGCATCTATTTCAATGTCTTTTCCATTAATGAAACCATGTTTCTGAAATTAAACCACTTTGTGATATCAAGAACTTTGATGAGAACTTTATTTTCTGAGTTCTTAGTAGCTACAGCTTTTTGTTTTAGGAGACAGAGGGAAAGTAAGAGTGCATTCCAGATATGGATACAGCCGGGGCAAAGACCTGTACGTGGGAGATTGAGTACCGGTGAGTTAAGAGTAGGAAAGCTGGGCAGGAGACTGCAAGGTAGGAGTAATATATAAAGCTGGAAATGTAGTTTGAGGTCCAAGCTAAACAGAAGGACTGCAGTTTGATTTTAGGAGCCTTTGGATTTTATTGAATAGGGGAGTACCTTGTCAGGCTTGAACTTTAGGAAAATAATTTGATATTGAAGCAACTGCATATGCCCTAGCTATTTGAAAGTTTGGTTAAAAGAGGTAGACAGACTAGATGATATGTGCATTCATATTGTTTATTCCCTTAAAGCTAGCTGAAGCCAGCAAACATGTATGCACAAGGAATCGGAATGTGAACATTATCTGATAAAAGGAATGAGAAGGCTTAAATATATTTTACAACAATCCCAACTCAGGACTCAAATTTATGATGTCCATATATGTTTAATTATATTATTATTTAAAAAGAATTTTCTTAATTGAAGGTAAATACAGTAAGATAAGAGAGCTGACAAAGTGTCAATTGAAATTACAACCTATGATGTTTCTTTTCCTTACCATTAACATGACAACATAGCATATGTTCATAAAATATTAATATAAGAATAGTCCCACCGTTGAAGATCGTGTCTTTGGTTTAAGTGCCTTGTCTGTAATAGTCATTAACAGAGAGATGGTCTGGTCAGTTTCACCTGGCCTTGTTGACACAGGAAAAAGCATTCTCTGAATTTACTCAGGTAGCCAGTGGGGACTTCTTCTGGCTGATTAGTTTGGCTCTGGTCCTTATTGAGGTTCAAATGATGTTAAATATCAGTCCCAATAGCATCCCCCTCCCCAATGTCTTGGGGCAAGGTTACTGAGTCTGAGCTAGAGACTTGGGAAGACAAGCTTCTCCCACTTTAATGGAAATTCATTTTCCTCTAGCATAAGGGAAGTATTACATTGACATTTACGCAGAACGACTTCAGTGTAGTTCCTTGTTTTTAAGTACTCTTTATGAAACATTGATACAGAAGTAAAATGACCACATTTACATTATTGCTGTTTTCAATCTAAAAACAAGGTTTAGCTTTCATATGTAAACACGTCAATTAGTATTATTCTCTAAACCAGAAGTTTAATCTTTCAAAAATCTTTCCCCCTTACTGTCCTCTTTTGTTGTGTTTAAATGTGATATTTATAAATACCATTATGTGTAAATGCCATATGAGAGGCGGCCTGGTGAAGTGAAATTCTATCTGGAATATTAAGTAGGTATATTACCCGTTGATGTGACCTTTAACCTCTGTGCCTCAGGTAACTCTCAAAGATCTAATTACTAAATCAAAGGGGACAGTTAGATGGTACAGTGGATAGAGCACCAGTGCAGGAGTCAGGAAGACCTGAGTTCAGATGTCACCCTAGACACTTGATGCTCTTTAGCTGTGTAACCTTGGGCAAGTCACTTAACCCCAACGGCCTCATCCTGGTTCATCTCCAGTCATCCTAATGATTCAGATGGCTTGGGAGGAAAAGTGAGGCTGGTGACCTGCACAGCCCTTCCTCACTCAAAACAAAGCCAAGTGCAAGTCATGTCATCATTTCTCTGATGGCATGGTCTTTGGCAACAAAGGTGAGCACATACATACATACTAAATCAAAGTTAGGTTTCTATATATGGAGGGAGTTCCCACACCAGAGTTCCCTAAACTAATGAGATCATTCTAGTCTTTCCAATATTATCTGTATGTTTTATCTTAGATTCTGAGTTTGCAGAGCTAGACTAAATTTCTTCTTTCACTAGTTTGTACAGTGGAAATAAGACCTCACATTTATAGTTAAGTATATTACTTGGTGCTAACTTAGATTACCTTAAGGCTGAAATGATAATTTGCCTTTTTTTCATAGTCAGCTTTGTTATACTACAGAAAATCAGCTTTTAATAGGTGGATTCCTACATACTAAAAATATAGTTGAAGACACTCATGTCATTTACATAGACTTGTAAATGCTCAATTTTGTCAGAGGGAATGGCTTTTGGTCAGTAATTACCTAAAACAAATTAATATATTAGAATGCATGATTCATATGTATTCAGTGCTCATAGCCACTATGTAGATCAGTAGTGTCAAACTCAAATACATATGGGGACTGCTGATATACATAGGACTCTCCAGTATGTCATATATTGATTTAACCTTGAAGTACAATATTACCTGTTTTATTATAATTTTATTTATTTTGTTAAATATTTCTCAATTACGTTTTAATCTTTTTTGGGCCACACTTAGAGGTATAGTTTCCTCATGCCCGTTGCCATTTGACACCTGGATGTAGATGGATTGTTCAGTATTCCTTCCTTTGTATGATATTTGATGTAGAATGCTTTAACTCAAGGAACCACGGTAGTCTTTCTATTTAAGTTTTACTCTTACATTTCTTCACTAGGAATTTCTATTGGGAATTCAGTAAGAGGGAGAAACTTTTCTTCTACTTCCCTTGACTTATCTCAAGTTGTCAGCTTAGATTCATGCCTAGGGACCAGCACATTAGTTTCTCAAGAAAAGAAAATGCTTTTCCTAATCCCTTCTCTAAAGGAGCACAGGAGACAAAGCAGTAGTGTCTTGTGGTCTGGTCTCCTGCCTCTGTACTGAATTTCTATTCCCTTCCCCACAATGGACACCTGTAGAGAACTTGTTCCTGAAGGTTTTATAGAAGTTAGTTTGTTGGAATCTTAGACAGAAATGTGCATGTGATTTGTTCCTAATATGTTAGCAAAGTGGACAGGGAAATAGGCCAGCCCTTTATTTCCTCCTCAGGCTCCAATCTGTTCAACTTGCAAACCAGCTGTTTTGTCCTGGCATAGGGACCCCTTCCTCACAATCCCATTTTTTCCCTCTTCCCTTATCTAGCTTTCCTTTGTTTTGTCATTCCCTATTAGAATTTAAGGTCATTGAGAGTAAGGACCTTTTTGTTTTCTTGTATTCCCAGAGTTTAACTTGATTCTTGAATTAATCATAGTAAATGCTTAATAAATGTTTTGTCACTAAAGAAAATGAAACCATCAGTTTGAGACTTGAGAAAGACACTTAGGTTAATAGTCATTTGCATATATTAGAAAACTAATTTTTCTGTGAACTTTTTCTGTGGATATTATCATAGGCATATAGTGTGTTTCAGAGTTGGAAGGAACCTTCTGACATCATCTAATCCATAGCTGAATAGGAATAATTTTTCCACCATCCTTGAGTGGTCAAGTAATTCCAAAACTGAACTATTTTCCCAGACAGCCGATACTGATTTTTGAACAGCTCTGATTGCTAGTAAGTTTTTGCTTACGTGGCTTAATTTGGCTCTGAGTATGCTCTGCTCATTTTCCCTTTGGAGCCAAGCAAACTAAATTTTGTCTCTCTTCCCTCTGATGGTACTTCAAATAAGTGAAGATGGTTATCTGATTATCATCGTGTGTACACTCTAAATCTTCTCCTCTCCAGGCAATTTTTTAAATCAGTTCCTTCTTCTCGTCTTCCTATAGCGCAATCTTCAGTCTCATCATGTCTTGCTCAGCTTAGTTTGACTTGTAAGTACTTCCAAAGTGTCATATATACAGAATTTAATCCTCTAGGTAGAACTTGAACAGATAGAGAGAAAATTGAATTTATCTTGTTGTGGACAATATACGCACACATTTGGATTATACATACATTTACATGCATGTATAATTTATATACATACATTATACATATACATTTTGGGTATTACATATACATTATACATTTCTGCATGTAGCTTAAGATTAACTCTTTTGTCTGTGTTGTCACATAGTTGATATTCATTGTATTATAGTTCAGTTTTATAGTATTAATGTTTCAAAATGAACTAAGACTTTTGGAACACTCTGTCAATTAATGCTCAAGAATTTGTTCATAAGAACTCTTGTCTAGCCACATTTGTCCAAGTTATTTGTTGCTGTGGTTTTTGTTGTTAAATCATTCAGTTATATCCAACTCTTTCTGACCCCATGGACCATACCACATCAGACCCTTCCACCCTCCACTTTCTCTTAAAGTCTGTTCCAGTTCATTTTTATTGTTTCTACAACACTGTCTTCATCCTCTGCCATCCCCTTCTCCTTTTGCCTTCAGACTTTCCCAGCATTAGTGCCTTTTCCAGCGAGTCCTGTCTTCTCATTATGTAGCCAAAGTGGTTAAACTTAAGCTTTAGTATTTGGCCTTATAGTGAATAGCCTGAATTAATTTCTTTAAGTACTGACTAATTTGACCTCTTTGCTATCCAAGGGTCTCTCCAAAGTCTTCTAGAGCATCACAGTTTGAAAATGTCAGTTCTGCAGAACTCAGTTCTTCTTATAGTTCAGCCCTCAGAGTCATTCATTGCTAATGGAGAAGCCAAAACTTTGAATGCACAAACTTTTGTTGGCAAGGTGATATCTTTACTTTTTAATTTGCTGTCCAGATTTGTCATAGCTTTCATTCTAAGGAGCAAACAACTTTTAATTCTAAAATTAATTTAAATTAATTAAATTAATTAATTTTAGAATTAAAAGATGTTCTAATTAATTCTAATTGAGGTCATATGTTTTTTACGGATGACAGAGGCCCAAAGTAATGCAAAGGGATGGGCAGTGAAATGATAAGTTTGAGGAAACAACTAGTGGTCTAGTTTATCCGGAGGCCAGAATATGCAAAGGGGAGCCATGTGAAGTATGTCTGAATAAGTAGGTTGCTGCCAGATTGTTTAATAATGTAAATGCCAAGCTAAAGAGTTTGTATTTTATCTTCAAGGCAATAGGGAACTACTGAAAGTTTTTAAATAAGATAAGACCTATGATTTAGTATGATCCTATCTGCAGATGAATGGAGATTATATTAAAGAAGGGAAAGACTAAAGATTAGAAGTATGGAATTCAATTAAGTAGTTGCTGTAATAGCTCAGTGTGAAGCAGTGAAGCCCAAAATCAGGCTAGTGCTCATTTATTTGAGAAAAGGGGACCTGTGTGTGTGTGTGTGTGTGTGTGTGTGTGTTTGTCTATATCTATATGTGTATATATGTGATATTGTGGAGGTTGAATAAATAGGACTTAACAGCTAATTAAATATGTGGTTGAAAGAGAAGAGTCTCAGATGATCTGGAGATTATGAACCTGATATAATGAAAGGATGATGGTTTCCTCAGCAACCACAACAACAAAAAATGGAATTTTGGAAGGGTGGGTTTAGTGGAAAAGATGAGTTCCATTTTGCCCATATGTAGTTTGAGGTATCAGGAAGGCACTGAGATGAAAAGCAAATTCAACACGATGATGAATTCATCATCGTGTTGAATTTGGAGACCAAATTTAAGGAATCATATCAAATTTGTTAGCATAGATAAGGAGTTGGAACGGATTATCTTAGAGGTCATCTAGTCCAGTCTTACTGTTTTACAGATAATGAAACTGAATTTCTCTCAAAGGGAAAATAAATTGTCTAGCAGTACACCAGGGGTAAGTGACAAATCTGAAATCTGAACCCTAATCCTTTCTCTCTAAACCCAGTGGCCTTTGAACTGTTTCTCTCTTAAAAACCAGGTAGATGGTATGAGGATGGAGTCAGGAGATCTAGGTAATTTGTCTAAATAATTAACAGTGAAAGAGAGAAATGTTATAGGACAAGAGTATAATGGGGAAGCTGAATCCAATAAAGATTTTCTAACAATATAGGAGATGTGATCAAATATAAAAATATCAGGAAAGGAGGCAGGAGACACAGAGATACACAAATAGACACACATGCACAAAGCAGAGACACAAGCAGAGACAGAGAGTGAGGAGAGAAAGATAAAAGAGGAAAGAGAGAAAGAGAATGGAGAGACAGAGAAAGACAAAAGGGAGAGAGAGAAAAAAGAAGATGGGCAAAAAAGGATGGAGACAGAGTCAGCCAGAGATGGAAATTAATGGAGATGGAGACATAGGCAAGGGCCTATCAACTGTATCACACTGTTCAGAATCGAGTCAGTGTTGTGGACGTGGAGGCAGCATGCCTAGTTAGTTTTTTCTGGGGTTTTGATAGTGAAGTGGAGAAAAGATTTAGAGAAAAAAACAGAGAGCAGAGGAAGAGACAAACATGCACAGGGATCAAAGGGCTAACGTCCTGGAAGAGAAAATGGGATCTAGGGCACAAGTAGAAAGGTTTAGCCATATGAAGGACAGCAGTGACCTCTTTCTTAGAAGTTAGAATAGAATAGGAGAGGATGGATAAAAATGTAGAACAGTTTTGAGATTGGGTTAGAGGACTGTGGGAATTCCCAATATATATTTCTTCACTGTAGCCAGTGAAGATCTTTGGAATCCTAATTATGCCATGCCCTCTATAAGCTCTGTCCTTCTGCTTTGTGTCCTCTACATTTTCTATATCTTCCTCTTCTTTCTTCAGATGTTGAATCATAGAGATGTAACTGGGAGGGATTTTAAAGGTTATCTAGTCTAGCCTCCTTTTGTTTTTGTTGTTGTTTTTTCCAGATGAAGAAACTGAAATCCAGAAGCATCACGATGACTTTCCTAACAACACAAAATCAGTAAATTGTGGACTCAAGTTTTGTTTCTGACTTCAAACTCAATATTCTTTCTGTTGCACCATATTGAACGGAGCAGGACCAGTTGTATAGTTCCTAGGATACTCCACTGAGTGTGACTCAATACTCTAATAGATTTGAGGTCTCATCAGTTTGAATATTCTCTCCAAAAATGAAGATCTCACTTCACCATTCTATTTCCTGTGCCATTCTCATTGATATTATGTCAGTTTGCCATAGGACTAACTTTATGGTGGTAGTGGGGGTTGGGGAGAAGGGAAAGGAACCTCTTCAGCTTCTCTTAAATCTTCAATTACCACTCTTTGGGTGATACAGTTCAACTATTGTTGACTTCATTTCTTTTCTTCTTATTAAAAGGAAATCATGAATGATTTCTATTTTTCAAATTTATTTATTTTTAGTTTTCAGCATTCATTTCCACAAGATTGAGTTCCAAATATTCTCCCCATCTCTCCCTTCCCCCCCCCAAGGCACTGTGCATTCTGATTACCCTTTCCCTCAATCTGCCTTCACTTCTATCACACCCCTCCTTTCCCTAATCCCCATCATGTCTTTGCTTGTAGGGCAAGATAGATTTCTATACCCCTTTACCTGTATTTCTTATTTCCCAGTTGCATGCAAAACAATTCTCAATTTTTGTTCCTGAAACTTTTGAGTTTCAATTTCTTTCCCTTTCTCTCTCCCCAACCATCTGCACTGAGAAGGCAAGCAATTCATTATACGTAAATATATATATGTGTGTATATATATATATATATATATATGTACACAATGCATAATATACATGTGTATTTATACAAGACTTCCATAATACTCATGTTGTAAAAGACTGTATTTCCCTCCATGCTATCCTACCCCCATTTATTCTATTCTCTCTTTTGACCTTGTCCCTCTCCAAAAGTGTTTACTTCTAATTACTCCCTCATCCCATTTGGTCTCCCTTTTATCATCCCCTTCACACCTCACTTATCCCCTTCTCCCCTACTTTCATATAGTATAAAATGGATTTTCATATCAAATTGAATGCGTGTGGTATTCCTTCCTTAAGCCAAATGTGATGAGAGTAAGCTTGACTTTTTCCCTCTCATTTCTCCCCTTTTCCCCTCCATTGAAAAACTTTTTCTTAACTCTTTTATGAGAGATAATTTGCCCCTTTCCATTTCTCCCTTTCTCCTCCCAATATTTTCCTCTTTCCTTAATTTTCTTTTCTTTATTTTTTTTAGATATCATCCCTTCCTATTCAACTCACCCTGTACCCTCTGTCTATATATATGCATATAATCCCTCCGACTACTCAAATACTGAGACAAGTTTCAAGAGTTATAAATATTGTCTTTCCATATAGGAATGTAAACAGTTCAGCTTTAGTAAGTTCCTTATGATTTCCCTTTCCTGTTTACCTTTTCATTCTTCTTTTGATTCTTGTGTTTGAAAGTCAGATTTTCTATTCAGCTCTGGTCTTTTTATCAAGAATGCTTGAAAGTCCTCTATTTCATCAAATGACCATTTTTTTTCCCTTGAAGCATTATACTCAATTTTCCTGGGTAGGTGATTCTTGGTTTTAATCCTAGTTCCTTTGACTTCTGGAATATCATGTTCTAAGCCCTTCGATCCTTTAAGATAGAAGCTGCCAGATCCTGTGTTATCGTTATTGTATTTTCACAATACTCAAATTATTTCTTTTTAAGTTGTCTCTCCTAGATCTATTTTCCAGGTCAGTTGTTTTTGCAATGAAATATTTCACATTATCTTCTATGTTTTCATTCTTTTGGTTTTGTTTTGTAATTTCTTGGTTTCTTATAAAGTCATTAGATTCCATCTGCTCCATTCTTGTTTTTAAAGACCTATTTTCAGTGAGCTTTTGAACCTTCTTTTCTATTTGGCTAATTCTGCTTTTAAAAGCATTCTTCTCCTTATTGACTTTTGGATCTCATTTTCCAGTTGAGTTAACATATTTTTAAAGGTGTCATTTTCTTCAGCATTTTCTTGGGTTTCTTTTAGCAAGCTGTTGATTCGCTTTTCAAACTCTTTC
>JAQQSK010015069.1:0-10909 GCA_028658325.1 Potorous gilbertii
AAAACTGTATCAATGCATATTGATTCCAAGTTGAGCAAACATTGGATGAGCACTAACTAGATTATAGAAAGAAATAGAAAACTATCACTTCCTTTTTTGAGCTTTTGAGCCATTAGAGGAGATAGAACATGTACAAGAATACAAAAATGTAATTTACAGAATACAGAATCTTAGAAGAATGGCACCCTAAAGGCCACCTAGTAAAAGAAAAAAAATAAAATTCATTTTTCCTCTAAACCAGTTTAGTCAATAGGCATTTATATTTGCTAGGCATTTAATAGAAACTAGGATGCACAAGATAAAGATCAAAGCAGTTCCTACCCTCAAGGAGATTGCATTCTAACGTGGAACAAAATACATGTAAAGCAGATACAAGTTAACTTTGGAGAGGGAAACATCATCAGCTATGGAAAGGTTAATGCCAGGTCTTGAAAACCAGGGATTTCAAGAGGCAGAAGTTCAAAGGGACAGTACTGTAGGATCAGAGTGGAGGCATGGAGATGATAGTGTCCATATGAGAGGAAGAGCCAAAAGGCCTATATGGTTGGAACACAGTGTGCATGGAGGAGAATAGTGTATAATAATCCTAAAAAGGCAGGATGAAGTCAAGTTGTGAAGAGCTTTAAATCTCAAACAGTCCTAAAAGTCATAGAGAGTCACCAGAATTACTGAACAGTAACAGACTTCTGCTTCAGGAAGATTACTTTGGCAACTACATGGAGGGTAAGTTGGAGTAAAGGAGACAAGTCAGGACAGCCAGTTAGGAGTCTATTACAATTATCTAGACAAAGGTGATAAGGGCCTTTACTCAGGTGATAGCTGTATAAGTTGGTTGCTGTCCATTCTCAAAGAGGACCAAAGTGACATCACAATGTTAGCGATCAATTACAAATTACAGTGTGTCTAACCCAGAGTAATACAAGCTTGGAATTTTCTACCACAGGTCAGGCACAAAAAAGAACATATTGATACTGGTATGCCATTCTGGGCGGTCCTTTGCCAACATCTATGTCATGCAATCAATTCCAAAGTTCTTCAGAGACACCTTGAGAGTGTCCTTGTATCACTTCTTCTACCCACCATGTAAGCACCTTGCTTGTGAGGGTTCTCTATGAAATAGTCTTTTAGGCAGACATACTTTTGGCATTTGTGGCCAGCCCATCAGAGTTGTGCTCTCTCTGCTGCAGAGTTTGAATGCTTGGTAATTTGGTTTGAGAGAGGACCTCAGTGTCTGGTATATTATCCTGCTAGGTGATCTTCAGAATCTTCCTAAGACAATACAAATGGAAGCGATTCAGTTTCCTGCCATGGCGCTGGTATACTGTCCAAGTTTCACAGGCATACAATGATGAGGCAGGGAGTTCTTGGGAGGAATGAAGTCAGAAACAGCAACAGCAATGGTCTCTTACTACTGAAGACTTATGCATCTCATGACATTGTCATCACCAGCATTGACTTTTGTTTACCTAAACACAGTAAAACTTTATGGATGCACCCTCCCAGCAAACACTGGCATTTATTAGAGTATGTTATTTTTAGGAGAAGAGACAGGTTGAGAGATTGAAGAAGACAATCTGCTGTCTTCTGACACTACCATCCCTCTGGTGCAGGCCCTCATCAACTCACAATTTGATTACTGCAGTAGCCTGCTAATGGGTTTGCCTCTCTCAAGTCTAAAGCAGATCTGATCATGTCACTCCCCCTACTCAAGGAACTCTAGTGGCTTCATATTGCCTACAGAAGCAAATACAAAATGCTTTGTTTGGCATTCAGTGCCCTTCCTAACCTCGCCCCTTTATATCTTTCCAGTCTTCTTACACCTTATTCCCCTACACGTATTCCTCAACACTCTTGGCTGTTGCACAAACAAGTTATGCCATCTCAGCTCCAGGCATTCTCTCAGGCTGTCTCCCAGCACTTAGCATAATGCCTGGCACATAGTGAATGTTTATTGATTGATTGATATGAAGAGTAAAGGAGACTGAGTTCTTAATTATGACACTGAGATTATAAACGTGAGTGACAGGAAGGATTGTGAGTACCTTGACGGAAGAAGAGAAATGCTTAAGAGGGTGGGTTTGCAGATAAAGATGATAAATTCTTTTGGGGACATGTTAAGTGTAAGACACCACATGACTTGTAGGAGTTGGTGACGTGGGACGAGTTCAGAGAGGGGGCTAGAGCAGGATATATAGATCTGGGAATAATCTGCATAGAGATAATAAATGAACCCTGGAAACTAATGAGTTTACCAAATGAAAGAGAAATAAGGGGGCCCAGGGAAAGAACCTTGGAGTACTGCCAGAGTTGAGAGGCATAACATCTACCACAATCTAGGAAAGAAAACTGATAAAGAATGCCACCACCATCCTTCCAGTCATGCAGCTTCACATCCATGGAGTCAAAATCAGCCTCTCACTATCCTTCACCCTATATAGTCAGTCACTTGCCAAATCTTGTCAGTTCCCACCTTGTAGAATATTTGTTAATATTTTAAGCAATTTCAGGATGTATTCTTTACTGGCTTGGAATCCCTATATCTTCAAAAAATTCCCATTAACAAAGTCTAGATTTTTTTCCCCTACCTTACAAAGAGGAACCTAAGTGTTTATCTTTAATTACAGTAAAAGTTTCAAATCAGAACAAAGTTTGTCAAAGGAGTTCAATGAACAATTTTGAAAGACTTAAGAACTGTCATCATTGATCAGTCATGATTCCAGAGGGTAGATGATCAAGAATATTATCTACCTCCTGAGAGATAGGTGATGGATTAAATATGTGTAAGGGTATCAAAATATTGCAGGAACAATTAAGTAGGAAGAAAGGAAGGAATCAGAGCAGTTGTTAAGTGCATCTTATGTGTCCTGGAGTATGCCATTTCCTTCTTCAGCTCATTTTACAAATGAGAAAACTGAGGCAGCCAGAGTTAAGTACCTTGACAAGGGTCACCCAGCTAGCAAGTGTCTAAGGCTAGATTTGAACCAGTCTTCCTGACTCAAGGCCTGGCACTCTATCCACTGGGCCACCCAGTTCCCTCCTGGCTAGTATGAATGAATTATTGAGTACATAGAATGGAAAGAATTAAGATGATTGAAAGGTAGGAATGAGTCTGTAAAAAGTTTTAATGCCAAACAAAGGACTTTATATTTGATCTTGGAGTAATAGGAAGCCATTGGAATTTATAGAGTAAGGGCATGTGGAATGGCATGGTCAGACATACATTCACAGTGACTTACCTTTTATTTTCTCAGTAAATTATGAGGTCAGATCCTTTACTATGATGGTGGGAAACGTGATATGGGAAGCTTGAGGAGATAAAAGAAATTTTTTAATAGCCATTGTATTGAACATAAGGGTTGATAACCTCAATAAGGACCAGAGCCTAAAGTAATCAACCAGAAGAAACACCTTGGCCTAACAAATATTTCCTTCACTGAGTAAACTCAGAGAATAAATACCTCTTCCTATGTTGAGAAGGCAGATGGGGTTGAATTAAGAGTATCTTTTTCTTCTGTTTATGGCCATTAAGGATGAGACCTTTAACCTGAGACACTATCTTGAATAATGGGACTTTTTATCTTAATATTTTGTGGACACATACTATGTTAATGGTAAAGAAAACACAGATATCCTGGGTCATAATTTCAACTGACACTTTGTCAATTCTCTTACTGTATTTACCACCTATTCAATTAAGAAAATTCCTTTCTCATAATATGGTTAAATATCTATGGAGATCATAAATTTAAGTGACATAGAGACCCTGAGTTGGGATTGTTCTAATACATACTTAAGGCAGGTCACTCTTTTATGAGACACATCATGACTCCTGTATATACAGCTTGCTAGGTTTTTCTACCTTTAAGGGAAAAAATACGAATTTACATATGACCTAGCCTGTTTGCCCCCTTTAACCAAACTTTCAGATCAACAGTGTCTTAGTGATCAGTAAAGAGATTGCCTTGCTGCAGTGATGACCTAACTGAAAGTAGATAGTATAAATTGGGAAGTTTTTGTTATTTAAAGTTCATTTTCATTACATTTTATTTTCCTCAATTAAGAAAAATTTACCTTTCTTCCCTCTAGCCTTCAGTATCCTCTCTTTCCCCACCCTCCATTAAAAAAGGAAGATAAAATCCTTATAACAGATGCATGTAGTCAAGCAGAAAAAAATCCTGTATGGGCCATGTCCAAATAAAGGTCTCATTTTGCACTGAAGCTATCACTTCTCTGTCAAGAGGTGAGTAGCAAGTCTCATCACTCTAGAATCATAGTCATATCATTTATCAGAATTTTTATTTTTCAGAGTTGTTTGCCTTTTTAGAAGGACTACACTAACTGTTGCCTGTGGATTTCCAGTGGCCCATGGAAGATGTAGATGTTTTCTGCTACATTTTTTGTGGGCTGCCAAAAATCCTTTAGCATGCTGCAGGTTGTGCAGGATTATATGTGTTGCTGTATAACATAAATTTGTAATGGATCCAGTCTGTACATTTGTGTGACTTCCTCCTCCAGCTCTGTTCACTAACAAGTAAGAACTGAGGCAGTGGGATGTCTAAGTCCTCCAAGGTTGAAACTTGGCAAGACATAAGCACAGATGAAACGAAATCAAGGAATTTAAGAATAAAGAAGTGTGTAACACTGAACTAGTTCTCTGTCAGGTCAAATTTGGGAAGGGAAAAAAAAATGCTAAACAGGGGTGATAAGCCAGGAGGACTAGAGTTCAAAATGAAGACACTTAATAGGTGTAGAAAGGCATAGGGATAATTAGAATGAGAGGAAGTTAAGTTCAGATACAGGATTTCAGACTTCTTTATCATTGTCATGTCCCTTCCATATCATGGTGATTAGGGACACACCTCCCTTCAATCTGGAAAATCTGTAAAACTTTTTGGCCCTCCCTTCGTACCAAAGAAGAAGTATGAATTATGCTATTAAAAGATAAGGTATGTTGATATTATACAATACTATACACATCTGTTATGCATTTCTGAGTTCCTAAACTTGCGTTTTCTGCTGACATTCGTGTGTCTTCTGCTGCCTCCTCTAAACTCCCCCTAAATTCCTATTTAATTTCTTATGCCAACCCTCAATATATCAAAACCTCGACAGGGAAAGTTGTGATGTGGAAGGGATAACTGTACTTGTGACTGATGATCAAGGATATATGGTTGAGGGAAAATAAAGAGTTGGTTATTGGAGTGAAGGAGACTGAGGTAATGGGATGCCAGACTGTTTGAGGGAATTTCAGCTTATATGTTGAAGTATATAAAACGAGGGAATTTAAGATGACCGAAGCAATGGCTGTCTTTAGTATTCTAAGGATTCATTCTTCTAGACTTGAACTCTGAAAGCTACTCAGTTGAATAGGGGTGAAAAATTGCTTTCACCAGCCAGTAGCAAAACGCGAAGCAGCTGGTTGCCGTTGGAAGGAACAACTCAGACCTTGACTACCCTCTAGTGACCAAAGGGAATATTGAAACTTTAAAGTTGATAGAAGTGGGGCTAGGTCTAGGAAGAAATAGCTCCAGCAGAGCACACTTAGGACTAACTTAAAATGTCACAGCCTCTCCCATCCATGTTCCCACATATCAGGGCTTGATTTATTGTTTTGTTGATTGCCTAGACTTAAGTAATAGAGATAATGTTAATAATGTAGATTAAACTTAAAAGTTTTATTCTGAGAGCTAGTTGTTAAACATTTACCAGAATCACTGGCTAAAGATCTTTAAGGAAGAACCTGGTTGGAAGCCCACTCCTCTTAAGTTTATATCTATATCCATCTATCTATCCATGTGTGTGTGTATGTGTGTATACACACACACATATATACACATCTCTCTCAAACCTAAAGTTGCCTCTTTGCTTCTTTCATTCACAACTCCTACTTATGCATTCTGGGGTCATACAAAACAAATCTAAATAGCTCTTCCACATGACAGCCTTTAAATACTTAAGTACAGCTGCCCTGTCTTTTCTAAGTCTTTTCTTCTCCACCTTATGCATCCCTAGCTCATTCAAGCAGTCCTCATATGTTATGACTTTGAGGTTCTTCACTGTCTCACCTGTCCTCTAGTTGCTCTTTAGTTTATAAACATCTTTCCTAGTTTAGTTGTTTGTAAAATCCTGTTTGTCTCAGTTTCCTCATCTATAAAATAGGCCAGAGAAGGAAATAGCAAACCACTCCAGTATCTCTGCCAAGAAAGCCCCAGGAAGAGCTTTTATGGTGAAGCAGAAAATGGTGGGGTGGCAGGTAGTGCTTGAACCTTACTCTTGTTGGAATTGGCTCAAGAAGGAATAACTTACACACTCAGTTGGGTATAGAAATCTATCTTATCCAACCGGGAAGTTGGAGGAGAAGGAGATAAGAAGAGGGGGGTGGAGCTGATGAAAGTGAAAGTGGATTAAAAGAGGCAGTGATCAGAAGCAAAAATGACAGAACAGACCAAAGCAACTGATATGGTTCTGGAAGCATTACCTTAACAATCCAATGGTTGGTGGACAAACTCTGTCCTGGATCAACATGATTTTAAAAATAATAATAAAGTAACAATTCTTTAGTTGCAATGGAATTAAAAATAAATTACATTCTTAAAGTAGTTGGCATTTCTTCTAAATTGCACTAAAATATTTGGAAGTACTGATTGGACTTCATAGACATATAATCCCTCCTCATAAAAACTAAAATCCATGTGTTTGTGTCCACCCTTCTGTATAAGCCCTTTATATTTCTGAGCAGACATACTTTCTATTCATTAAATAATCTCCTAGAGGACACCAGGGTGGGGAACCTGCAGTTTTGAGGCCACATGTGGCTCTCTAGGCCCTCAAGCACAGCCCTTTGACTAAATCCAAACTTCACAGAACAAAATTC
Organism: Potorous gilbertii; assembly: GCA_028658325.1. NCBI lineage: Eukaryota > Metazoa > Chordata > Mammalia > Diprotodontia > Potoroidae > Potorous > Potorous gilbertii. The sequence goes on from JAQQSK010015069.1 coordinate 6,875, forward strand.
CCTTAATAAAAGGATTTGTTCTGTAAAACTTGGACTCAGTCAAAAGACTGCACCCAAGGATCCAGAAGGCCACATGTATCCTCAAGGCCACAGGCTCCCCAACCCTGAATAGCCTTTTTTTCTTATACCTCTTTGCATGGTCAGCAAAATCAAGATAGCAATGAAAAATATAGTGCCAAATTTTTATTAACCAAATTCTAGGTGAGGGATGAAATGGCAATTACTGGTTTGTCATGCCTGACTATGTGCTAATGTTTCAAGGATTATTGCTGAATTCTTAGTTGAGTTTGATCACACACACTGAGCCTTTTCTGTTATCTGTGAGGTGCTTGAAATCTCTCTCAGTAGCCTAAGCAACAGATGTTGGCACGGCAGTCAGAATTACTCTCACGTCTGTTGTAGTGATAGCAATGAGACTCAACCATTTCACCTGTGGAGAAGGTGGCTAGTGAACACTGCTACTGAGGTTCTGTAGGTGAAAGAAGTTGGGAGCCTTTGGAGTAGTCAACGGCATTTACAAAGACTTACTTTTTGCTGGTGTTAAGAGTGCCAGCTTTTGGGTGTCTGTCCCAAAAATGTGTGGAGAGAGTCTGTATAGAGGTGTTTGGGGCAGATATATTAGGTGCTTTGAAATCAGACATGGTGCTTCCTGCTCTTGAGTCATTGTGGCTTATTTGGGTACACATTCTGGACATGGAAGTGGGGCCCACTTTTATACTTATGATTAATGTCATCGATGGATTCTCTGTGACTTTCTGCATTTTGGGCCAAATGAAAAAGGCTGGATGGCGGGTGGGGGCGTCATTACTAGTACTGACTGTATCTGTATCACGAATTGTCTTTGTTCAGTAAGGTCACCACACCATGACAGTCTGAGTAGTGGGAGATAAGTCTGTGGTCTTACTGATTGTCACTGTGAGAAACTCCTGGTCCAACAGAATGTAAAAAGAGCTACTTCATTAGTCAAGTTGTTCCATTTCTTAAGAAGGAATGTATATTCCACAAATAGTTCTTGAATATCTTATGGTTTAGCATCATGGTCCACATTTGGTGTTAAATAGTCCAAGAGACTACAATGGCTTGGTTCCTCCGTGGACCAGCTGCAGAAAATGCTAAGTAGAGTGAGGTCGACCTGGTGGGGAGTGACCAACATGAACCAGGGGACAGGTCTACAAGCTGCTGGAGGGCAGCAGAAACCTACAGATATCTTAGGGCATGCAGGTAGATTGGTTGGTTGGTTGGCATCCTTCATTCTCAAAGAAGGCCAAAATGACATCACTACATTGGGATCCAGGTACAGTGTTTTTGACTGAGGCTGATTGGCCAATATCAGCTCAGAAGGCTGAAACCGCAGGTTGGGCACAAATAGTCCATATAAACATTTGTCTCTCAATTTGTACATCTCACATTTCCTTTAAGCTACTACAATTCTGCTTTGCCCATAGAGTACAGTGCTTGCCTTGATGTGGACATGCTATGCTGGGCATTCCTGTGCCAATGTCTCCCATGTCTCCCAATCAATTCCAGAGTTCTTTAGTGAGACCTTGAGAGTATCCTTGTATGACTTCTTTTGACCACCATGTGAGCACTTGCCTTGAATGAGTTTTCCAGAAAGTTATCTTTTAGGCAAACATACATTTGGCCTTCAAACATCGTGACTAGCCCACTGGAGTTGTGCTCTCTGGAGCAGAGTTTGAATGCTTGGCAGTTCAGACCTCAGTGTCTGGTACCTTATCTTGCCAGGTGATCATCAGAATCTTCCCAAGACAAATTCAAATGGAAGCGCTTCAGTTTCCCGGCATGGCACTGGTAGACTGTCCAGGTTTCACAGGCATGCAGCAATGAGGTCAGCACAATGGTTCTGTAGATCTTCAGTTCGGTAGGCAGTAATACCTCTTCTCTCCCATACATTCTTTTGGAGCCTTTCAAACGCTAAGCTAGCCTTGACATCAACCTTGTCATCTATGTGTACATCCCTGGAAAATATATTGCAATATAAGTGAAATTATCCATAGCAATCAAAATTTCTCTATTTGCTGTAACCAGTAATTCCACATATAGATGGTGTAGTGCTGGCTGGTGGAGAATCTCTTTTCTTGGTGTTGTTAGGCTAAAATTAGCACAAGCAGCAGAGAACTGATCCATACTTTGCTGAATCGTGGCCTCAGAGGCTGCACTGAATGTATAATCATCTGGGAACAAAAAGTGACTCACCAGACTCTCCACTTTAGTCTTGGCTTGTAGCCTTTTTGTGTTAAATAATTTACTGGCAGTGCAGTAACTGAGCTTTAACTGTTTTCATCCTCATTGAAGACATCCAACAGCATTGCTGGAAACATCACGCTGAAAAGCATGAGAGCAAGCACATAGCCCTGTTTCACTCCATTGGTGTCTAGGAAAGTGTGAAGGCACCATCCATTGCATAGACTGGTAAACTCCCAGATAAAGGCTATCTTCTCCTTATCTTTTGTAACGTACTTATTCCTGAACTCAGAGGTCCTAGAATCAATCCTCTCCTTCCCAAACCCCAGTAATTCCTCCCACTTTGGTTCATTTGACTTGAAGGAGGGTCAGTAAATCAAGAAGCAGGGCTATATACTACAAAAAATGTAATTAGCATCAGGTGATGGGGCAGTTGCCAAGTGATAGCAATGAATAAAGGAGGTGGGAGGAAGGAAGGGGCAGGGAAGGAGAGGGTGAGAGGGGAAAAGGGGAGAAGGGGAGGAAGAGGGAAAGAGACAGAGGGAGAGAGAGGGGGGATTTTTATACTATCTAGACATTACAAAAGAAGCCATCAGGTGAGGCTGTTCAGCCATTTTCCTTATACAGGAGGTTGAATAATAGGAACAGGCTGTCAAGTGATTTGGAGTGTGGTAAATCTTGGGGTCTTAGGAGTTGCCGAAGATCAGGTTTATTCCAATGGGATAGTTTTTTTTTCAGTAGTCATTCTATTTGGGCTAGAAAACATTAAAATATCCTTCAAGATAGAAGTCATTGGGCCCATCCTGTGGCTGAATAAAATACAGCCCAATAGATTGTCTCTAGTTACACAGTTTTGTAGTTCTGTTTCTCTAAATTTTTTACTTTCCCCTACTAATGTAGTCTTCCCTTTTCTTCCATTTTTCTTAAGATCAGGACAAAACATAACCATTCCCAGGTGTTGCTTAATTAGACTGTCTTAGAACTCTTGATGATGATGGAGTAGAAAGGGAACATGTATATCATTTCCCTATATTACATAAACAATTTATCCTTGTTTAGTCCTTTGTCAGTGATCATTTATTTTATGTCTCTTCTGTTTGGATTTCAAAGTTTCTACACAGCTTTGTTTTTCTTCTTTAAATCAGGAGTGCTCTTGTGAGAGATGATCTCTCAGAAGTGAAGCCTCCTCAAAGAGTTAATTGTTTCTTGTACTGTTGAAACACACCCCCTCAAAAAACTATATCGGTAGCTAGCTGACCTTGTAGAGAAGCATGCTTTGTAACTTATCTTGTACTGTGCCTGACTCTCCCTTCATTCTGACCTTGTTTCAGGCACATAGTAGAAAAAAAAATAGCATATACCCTACTCCCCCAACCTAAACTACTTACCCTTGCAAAATTTCCCATGAAGTTTGTGTATTCTTTGTTGCTGGGGAAGATTTCCATGTATAGATTGTACCCCCTGAAGCCCAGCCAATGGGAAAAGGGGAAGGGAGTTGGGGGGAGCCCACATTAGGGTATAATAGACCTTGTTTTTTGTACTCCCTGCCTGGCACTTTTAGTGCAAGTTGGGGAGAGGGGTACCCTTTCTCATGAGAAAGCAATGAACTTCTTTCTGCTTTCAAGATATTGTAGTCTTTGTTTTGATTTTGAGTAGTGGTCTCAGTCCCACATACTCTGAAGGCCTCTGTGAAGCTCCATTTTTATCTCTGTGGGATTATACTCATTTTGTAGGGTGTGTGTGTCCATCCTTCCTTGCGGAAGAAGACCATGCCATCAGAGAAATAATGAAATGACTTGCACTTGACTTTGTTTTGAGTGAGGGAGGGCTGTG
>JAQQSK010015070.1:0-10909 GCA_028658325.1 Potorous gilbertii
TTTTTTTTTCTTTCCTTTCCCACGGTTTCTCCCCATTTTTTCTGATTCTTCTTTCACAACATATCTAATGTGGAAATGTGCTTAATATGATCATATGTATAACCTATATCAGATTGCATGCTGCTTTGGGGAAGGGGAGTAGAAGGAAGGGAAAATTTAGAACTCAAAATCTTATAAAAGCAAATGTTGAAAACTAAAATAAATGAATAAATAATTTTTTAATAAGAAAAACGAAAAACAGCTGAAAATAAATTAGGATTAATTCTTTATATCAAATCATGATAATTAAAATATAAATAACCTATATTAAAATAAGAAATTTTAAGTACTGTCTTCTTAAATAGAAGATACAAGAAATAATTCAACGGTTTGTACAAAATTTGGTAACTTACTGCATTCTACTCATTCTGGTCTGTCTGCCAGGAAGGTCAAATGTGAGTCACTTACTATCCTTCTCTGCAGTCGGTATCTATCTGCTACAGCTGCATTTAGCTCTCAGAAGTTGCAGCACTTTTTTGCACTGAGTGGGATGATTTGCAGTAGTGTTCACTTTTTGCCTTCCCCCATCCTGCCAGGTCACATCTGCACAACTTTCCCAATCTTTGTAATTACATTGAATGTACAGTTCTCTGATGATCATATAATTATTACATTAATAACATGACACAGTGGGACAAAACCATGATATTTTTAATACTGAAATACATAGGACATGATGAGAAATTTCATGTAAGTCAAGGTGGCTGTAACTTCTTTACCCTGGAAACCGATGGGGCTAATTGATGAAAGCAACTCTTTTTAAACAGCACCTGCTACATCAAAAGCCTAAGAAGTGTCCTGATGCATGTTAGGGAAAAACCAGAGAAAAAGGACACCATAACAGAGTGATGCTGATTGGTTGTTGTCATTTCTCAAAGAGGAGCAAAATGACATCACAATTCTTGATTTAAGGTACAGTGTGTCCAATAGTGGCTGATCAGACCAATGTGAGCTCGAAAGGCTCTGCCAGAGGTGCGGAATAATCAGTTCTTATGATCATTTGAAAGGGAGAAGTCTACGTTCGCATGTCTCATGTTTCTTACGCATTGCTACAGTTCATCTTTGCTCATAGAACCCAGCACACTCTTTGATGTGGGCATGCTGGGTATTTCTCTGTCAGTGTTTCTCATATTTCACAATTGATTTCAAAGCTCTTCAGAGAGACCTTAAGAGTGTCCTTATAATAAACTTGCCTTGTGTGAGCTCTCAGGAAAGTAGTCTTTTAGGCAAACTTATATTTGGCATTCAAACAATATGGCCAGCCCATTGGAGTTGTGGTTAGCAGTTCACCTCAGGGAAGAACCTCACTGTCTAGTATCTTGTCTTGCCAGGTGATTTTCAGAATCTTCCTAAGATAATTCAAATGAAAGTTATTCGGTTTACTGCTGACATTAGTATACTGTCCAAGTTTCACAGGCATGCAACAATGAGCTCAGCATAACAGCTCTGTAGGCATTCAGTTTGGCAGGCGGTCTTAAATACTTTCTTTTCGAGCCTCCCAAACACTGAGCTAGCTCCAGTAATGTGGACATCATCATCATCATCATCATCATCCTCATCCTCATCCTCATCATAATCAATGTGTACATGCCTAGAAATTATGTTGCAAGGTAAGTAAACTTTCCATAGTATTCAGAGTATCTCTGTTTGTTATAATGAATGGTTCTTTGTAAGTGTGGTCTAGTGCTGGCTCGTGGAGAAACTTCCTTGGTGTTAATTGTAAGGACAAAATCAGCACAAGGAACAGAGAATGGATGCATACTTAGTTGTTCCTAAGTCTCAGAAACTGCACTGAGTACACAGTTATTTGTAAAAAGTCATGCACCAACTTTCCCTCCATCTTGGTCTTGACTTTTGGCTTTTCAAGTTAAATAATTTACCATCAGTATGGTAATTGAGCTTGATGCTGTTTCCCCCTTGTTAAAGGCATTTGACAATATCACTGAAAACATCATGATAGAAAACACAGTAGCATGCACACAGTACTGTTTCAATCTATTTGTGCCCATGAAGATGTGAGGGCATCATCCATTTCCCAGAATCTGTGCAAACATACTGTCATGAAACTGACATAAAATACTAACGAATTTCTCTAGGCAATCAAATTTTTCTATGATTTTCTACAAGCCTTCACAACTGACAGTGTCAAAATCCTTAGATCAACAAATGTACTGTTCAGATCTCTGTTTTTCTCCTAGCATTTCTCTAGGAGTTGTCAGGCAGCAAACACCATATAAACCAAGTAAGTACTAATTAAATGCCAACCAAATGCATGTTTTCTGGATACTGGAATGGTGTAATAGAAAGTTATTGTGATTCAATTTCACATGACCTTAAGTGTACCTGGTATGTACTATGCAGACTGAAATTTACCTTCTATTACTGAGTGCATTATGTGGTAGGATTAGCAATAAAAACACTAACACCTACAGTCAATGGTATAAAAGAGAGTATATTATACTGGGATTACTTAGATTACATTCATCATTCAGTCAGATAAGTAAATATAAGATAATTTCCAGAGGGAATGGAGTATACTAAGACCTGGGTTAGGAAATATTTTTGGTGGAAAGCAATATCTCATCAGAGCATCAAAAAAAGCAAAGGGTAACTCAGATGGAATATCATAAAGAGGTTAGGATGAGGGATAGAGACGGGGCATGAGATAGAAAATTTCTCCATAAGAAAAATCATTTTTACCAAAAAAATTTGGAAATGTGTCTTCAGAAATGAATGCTTATGTAACATGCTTATGGTTGTTTATTCAGTGTTTGATTCCTTATCTTCCTGTTTGTGAGGCTGCCTCTCAACATAATATGTTTCTCTTTCATACAGGTGAGAACATAGCCTTCTTTGATTGGTATAGGCTAGGAGCAAATTCCAGACATGAGATCATGGGCTTATACTTAGACATCATGCCGGTAGCCCAATTCAACAATCATCAAAACAACAGAAATTTATTTAGCATCTCCCATTTGTCAGATACTGTGCTAAACACTAAAGGAGATATGATCACATAGATGTGGGGTCTGCTTCCTAATAATGGTTCCTTGTGTTATAGTAGAAAAAAACATTGCCAAAGGTGTCACAGGCTCATGTTAAAATAGTGTCACTGCCACAATCAAGATGTTTGGTGAGTCACTTCCTCTTTCAAAGCCACAGTTTCCTTCTCTGTATAATATGAACACTGGATTAGAAACTGAGAGGGCCCATCCTTCTCCAAATCTAATATTTTATGGTCTATCCATCTGTCAAAGAACATCTGTCTTTGCTTACAAGAGAATCCATCAGGGGAACTTACTCATACCACAAAAAAGTACCCTTTTGGTACATGAAGATATTAATTTTACCAATTAGCATTTTGCTGATTCTTTCAGATTTTATAGGTATATCATCATCAAATAACCTCAATTTAACCCCTTGTTATCTATTTTTATGCCATTTATTTCTCCCTCTTATCTCATTAATGTTATTAGCATTTACAGAACTATATCAAATAATTCTGGAGGAGTGGACTTTGTTGCTTCATTCAAATAATTACTACAAAATTTCTAGTATACGATACTTGCTTTTCTCAAAGATCCTTTTAATGCTATTTACAAAATTTTCTGCCTATATTTTCAGAGTTTTGTCGTATAAATGTTGCATGTTGTACTTTCTCAAAGTCTTTTTTTTGCATTTATAGAGCCAATCATGCAATTGTTGAAAAAAAACTGAGAAATGTGGTTAATAATTGTTTTTCAAAAATTTGATTAAATTTTCCTGTGAATCTGGCAGTATCAGAAGTTTTGTTTCATTTTCTAAATCCCTTTATACATAGTTCTCTTTCCTTTCCTGAAATTCTTATTTAGTGTCTTTACTTGGTGTCCTAACATGTTTATTAATTAAGCATTGTGTTTAATTTTTGAAGGTATATCTTTTGTGTTCTCAGATTTGTTAACGTATAGATGTGCATAATATGTTCTCTCTTGCTCTCTCTCTCCTCCTCCCACACATTTATGTGTGTATATATATATATATATATATATATGTATGTATGTATGTATGTGTATGTGTATGTATATGCATATATAATTTTATGCTATTTTCCTTACTCCTTTGCTACCTTCTGGCAGGCCAATAATTCTTAAGTTTTCTCTCTTGGGTCTATTTTCCAGGTCAGTTGTTTTTCCAATTAGATATTTTACATTTTCTTCTATCTTTTCATTCTTTAGATTTCATTTGACTGATTCTTGCTGTTTCATTGAGTCATTAGTTTCTACTTGCCCAATTCTAATCTTTACTGAATTGTTTTCTTCCGTTAACTTTTTTATCTCCTTTTCCATCTGTCCAATTTTTCCTTTCAAGGAGCTATTTTCTCCAGTTAATTTTTGTACTTCCTTTTCCATTCGACCAATTTTCCCAGTTAGGTTTTGGGTTTCCTTTTCCATTTGACCTTTTAGGGAGTTATTTTCTCCAGTTAATTTTTTAACTTCTTTTTCCATTTGTTCAATTTTCCTTTTCAAAGAGATGTTCTCATCAGTAAATTCTTTTTTCAAAATTTTAAAATCATTGGCCAGTTTATCTTCTATTTCCTTCTTCAGCTGGTCCAGGAGAGCTGCGTGTGCTTGTGAGCAGTTCATAGTTCCTTCTGAAGTTTCAGATGGAAGTATAGTCTCAGCTCTGACCTCTTTGGTGTTTGTGCTTTGGTCCTTATACCCACAGAAAGAGTCTATGGTTTTTTTTCACCCCTCTGCTTTTTCTTGTTCATGATGTTGATTGAGTCTTGGGGCTTCTGGTTCTTTCAGTCAGAAGCTGCAGAACTTGTGTTGAGTGAAGTTTAATCTTCGGGGTGAAGGTCTCAGGAGCTACTGCGCTGATATCTGTCACTCAGTGGCTCTCGCTGGCTCTGTTTGGCTTGTCTCCCGCCCTTGGTGCCACTCTGCCAGTTCTGCTCACTGCTCTCAGGTTTCTTGGGACCCTTCTGCTTTGCTGTGCTGGCCATGCTGTGCTGTGCACTCTGGGCTCACCCCTGCAGAGCAGATCCTTCCTGTGGACCATCCAATCTAACCTGGGCTCCAAATCCATTACAGTCTGTCTCCCACTGGATTCTGTACTTCCAAAATTTGGTCAGATTCTCCTTTCAGAGCTATCTGAAGGAGTTTGTCCGAGAGCTTAGGTGAATCATTGCTCTAACTCCGCAATCTTGGCTCTGCCACTCCTTTGCTATCTTGTTGCTTTGATTTTTTTTCTCTTTCTCTTTCTAAAAATATTTTTGGTCACTATCCAGTCATTAATATCTGACTTCCCACCTCCTTCTTGTCTCCTTTTGTAATTAATTCAAAAAGGATCTGACGGGCCTCTCTGCTGTCATTCTGTTGTTACTTTTCTTATCAGTTGCTGAATTCATCCATCCCTCCCACATATCTGTGGTTTTGGATATTCAAGAAAGAAATTATTTTTTAAAGGCCAAGACTAAGTGAAGGCAGAATTGGTGCAGGAATTTCTGTTTGCAGATGAATATACATTCAATTCAACTTCTGAGGATAAAATGTAAAAAAAAAAGTATATGTGTGTGTGCCAACTTTGGGCTAATGGTTAACAACAAGAAACACAGATGCTCCACCAGGCAGCATCTCAACATCTATTTGTGGAATCACTCATTGTGGCAAATAGAGAAGTTTTGTTTTTGGGTTTTTTTTTTGTTGTTGTTGTTGTTTTTAATATTGTGGTGCTGAAACTGCTGCAGAGAGTGTAACTCTGATGAGCTAACCATGTTGTTCAAATGCCAAAAGTTTGTTTAAAAGACCATTTCACAAAGAACTCACATGAAGGTCAGAAGAAGAAATCCAAGGAACTCTCCAAGGTCTTGCTGAAGAACTTTAAAATGATTGCGAGACATGGGAGATGCTATCACAGGACCATTCAGCATGGCATGCCCAGAGCAAAAATGGTACTGTAGTGAACTAACAAAGCAGAACTGCAGTAACTCACAAAAAAAAGTGAGTTTCACAAATTTAGAGATGTGATTCCAAATGTTCATATGGACTATTTGTTCCTAACCTAAGGAAGAGATTTCCAAGCTCACACTGATCTGATCAGTCACAGTTGGACACAGTGCACCCTGATGTCAATATAGTGATGTAATTTAGATCATCTTCCAGAATGGACTATCGCCATTCTTTTAAGGTCTGGTTTTCATTCAAAATGTTTAAAATGCCTCTTTATTATTGAATATTCTTTTTTTTTTAGTTGTGGTTAAACTCAGATTTTAGGATAGGTCATCTGGTACTTCATCCTGATCTATATTGTTCTTCAAACACATTTTCCTTCTTTCTCTCTTGATTTTTCTACATGGCACCGAATACTCTTTTAGTATTATTCCTCCTGACCTCTTAGTATTGCAAGTCTTTCCACGGTCACTTACAGAATTTGTTCTTTCTGAGTTGAATTGTTAAATTTAACTACTACCTATCCTGCAGTTTGCATACCTTTTATTTTTCTTTGTTTTTGTTTCTTTTTCTTTTTGGCATACTTTGGTTTTGGTTTTCTTTCAATTGTTATTTCATTTCCTGTGTTCAAAAGTTGGGGTAGTTTTTCTTGTAAATATTGGTTTTGTGTTATGATGTTCTTTTTTTCCCTTATGTTCTACTTCTAAACTTATAATCTTAAGGTTGTCTCTACCTATTCTATCTTCAAGATTGATATATTTTGTTTGAATAGAGAGCATATTTTCTATTAGTTTTACTGTTTTTGCTTTCTCTTATTTTAGTTTGTCCTCATTTATGCCTTTTCTTTCTCAAGTACTGGACACTACTTTTACTTCTTTGATGATATTTCCTGCAATACTTTTTCTTTTTCCTATTCTGTCAAACATTTCTGCTATGTACTTACTGAAATCTGTTGTAATACCTGTCATTTTTATTACAAAATGTTATGAATAACGTTGTCATCCCATGTTATCCTCAAAATACATAGTTGTTATTTTGTGTAAAAATTATTTTATCTTCAAATATTAAATTTTCTTTATTTTTAGCGTTTATTCATAGATATATGAACTAATTTACTAGATCTGAAGATCATATTTCCTTATGCTATTAATGTTTTCCCTTTACATATAAGGTAGATATAATCAAACTTATTTCAATCTTCTGTTTCCCCTTTATATTCCCTATTATTCACTTTCTGACTCCCTCCACTCTGATTGTGTTTTAACTGGGGACTGAATCTCAAAGCATCTAAATATAGTCTCATCTTCAACAGTACATACTTTATCATCTGTCTCTGTCTCAAGTATTTTTGAGGGGATGAGAAGTATTGAAATATCAGATATTACCTTTATTTCTTCCTTGATCTTTGCTGATTAAAATCAGACAAATCATCCAGTCTGTCAAAACTTTTGTTTTGGAGGTGGAGAGTTTCATATTTTTATTACCCAGTATGACAACTTACCAAGAATGTTGTGTTATTTATATGTTTGATAAGCAAATCCATGATGAATTCAGGGTGTTCCAAAAGATTTGGTAGTGTCAAATATAGAGTAATTCACAGATTCCTCAGTTGCATTAATATTTGTTATTTAATGTTTTAGAACACTCCTAAGAATTAAAAAAAAACAAAGCTTGTTGCCATATAGTTTGCAGACACTGCAAATATTTACCTCTCAAAATAAAAAAAGTGCACTTTTTCTTATATATATATATATGTATAAAAATATGTATATGTCATTTATATATATAAGAAACATATATGTCATTTATATATATATAAGAAATATATATGTGTCATGTATATATACATATATACATATGTGTGTGTGTGTGTATGTGTCATTCTTGATGATGACTCATCAATTTGACATTTGCCAAGACTTTCAAGATGTTGTTCATCTTAGCAAGGTGACCTGTTTTCATGAAGAAAATCCTTTCCCATCTCCTTAGCTATTCTCTTAATTAATTTTGTCACAAATAACAAAAAGTCACTTGTGTTCTGTTATTTCTAATGTAAAGTTGATTCTCCTGGCCTGCAAAAAGGGGAGCAAATAAAATTGTACCCTATTAGTCCAATCCCTTCATTGTGCAGTTAACAAAGCTCAACTCCACCTAAATTGTTTTACACAACCACACCATTTAATATGTACTAGAAGTGGGATTTCAAATCAGTCCTTTTAAATCCAAATATAGCATTTTTTCCTATCTATAGTGCTGATTATTTCTGCATGTTTGAATTTTCACCAGAAAGTAAGTGTTTGACTTCAAATCTACCCCAAATACAAATCCTAAGTTGGAGAATTCCCACAGAGATTTAAGGAAAATCATGATACCCACAATTTAATTTTTAGAGAACAGAGAGAATTGTTTCTTCTACAAAAATTTATCCAAGAACCCTAGACAACTGAATCATTCCATTAATTTCATTAACTTAAACTCATCCCATGTCAAAGGATTGCTACACTCTTAGCACAACATCTTGGTATAGACCCTGTGACTGAGACCTCCTTGTTGTTCTCTTTAACCTGTTTGAGTTTTCATATTGCTTAAATCAATATGTTTCCTACTAGATATCTGATAATGATTATTAAATGTTTTTCAACAAACTATTTTCTTTTATCCTCCAATCTCAGAAAATTGAATTAGTATAGAAAGTTACTTTAAGTACTTCTTAAATTAAGAATCATTCAAATATCAATGATTATTCTTCTTCATTGCGTGTGTGTTTCCATTTTGTGTTGTCCTATAGAATAAGATAAAGTTGTAAATAAAATAAAATTCTTAGCATTATTTCTTTGGCAGGGTTAGAATTTGAATCACATTTCATTAATAACTCAAATATTGTATACAATTCAATTTTGGCTACGTGAATTACAGTTCAGGAGATTAGCATTTCTTCAGTGAAATTGCTATTGAAACTGGAGAAAGCACTAGAAGACAGATCTCCATTTGAGAAATAGATGTTGTATTGCGTATCATGCATTTATATGATATAAATTGGGTGACCTGTCAGAAACTCTGTCTCTTATTCCTTGCATTGAAAATGGAAAGATTAGGTTATATTAGTAGTCCAAAAGGACAAAAAATATTATCTATCAATCTCTATATCTATTAATATATTTCTTGGTATGGCAGTGAAGTGGTGTATTTATATACGTACATACATTACATATATATGTATATGTGTGTGAATGGATATCTCTTTATATCATTATACACACATTATATATACATATATAAATTCAGTTAATATGTACATATGTAGACATATGGAACCCTTGTTAAAATTATTTTTAAATGTGCCTCAGTATGACAGTAATTGTACTACCAAATCATGGTGATAGAAGAAATTCATCATGCACAGACACTACTATGGATTTGGTAATGTTTTCAAACTATTATTGTGTATTTTATACCTTACAATAGGACTTTTACAAATTAAAAAATAGTCATAACTATATAACAATTAAATTAAACACAATTAACTTTATAAGTAGCAAAGATATTTATATCTACAGAAGACATTAATATTTGCTTATTTATTTCATTATATCATGTTGGAGATTCTGTGGAAGCTAATTAAAATCAAAATGAGATTAATAGGGGAGCATAGAGATTTATTAATCCTTAGTCATAACTCTATGTCAAGTACCTAAGTTTATTATCCACAGGTTTGGGACCAATGAACTAGATAATCTAATATTTTATATTTTCTATGAGATTACCTAACAATCAAGGAAGTACAAGTAGGATAGGCTATTCATTAAGATAACAACGTTAGAGGGAGGAGCCAAGATGGCAGAGTAAAAAGACTCACATATGCTATCTCTGAACGCACAGCCCATGGATTTCCTCTAAAAAGAACTCCCAACAAATTCTGGAGGAGTGGAAGCCATGCAGCAGCACAGTGATGGAGATTTCCATTCCAGAGAGCCCTGAAAAAACAATCCCAAAGGTCCATCACACACTGGACGGGAGCAGAGCCCACCCCTGCCCTGGCCATGTGGCACCAAGAGGAGCAGTTCCAGCAGATCCGAGCAGAATTCAGGGACAGAATCTCCGGTGGCTACAAAGGTCCCTCCACCCACAGGTGCTACAGGTCAGTGAGAGACACTTCTGGGCTGGCAGAGAGGGGAGTGGGGTGTCTCCACAACTCAGGCCCCCTCGGAAGGCAACAGCAGAGGCAGCGGGAGGCCAGAGGCTGGCAGAGCAGGCAGGATTTTGGCAGGAGCTCCATTACAGAAGGTCTCCACATAAACCCCCTGAGGGAACTGAGCCTGGGAGATGGCCCTGTCCCCACCTGAAAACCTGATTTAATCTTACCCTGAATAGCAGCCTGGCCCACCACTGACAGCCCTGAGGCTGGGGAGCAGCATTTGAAACTCAAACCCTAAACACTACCTGGGCAGATCTAGGCTGGAGTGGAGAGGACTCTCAGAAGTCAAGTAACTGGTGGGAAAATGGCCAGAAAAGGGAAAAAAAATAAGACCACAGAAAGGTACTTTTTTGACAAGATGTTTCCACCCTTCCTTTCTGATGAGAAAGAACAATGCTTACCATCAGGTAAAGATACAAGGCCTCTGTATCCCGAACATCTGAAATAAACATCCAATGGGCTCAGGCCATGGAAGAGCTCAAAAAGGATTTTGAAAATCAAATTAGATAGGTGGAGGAACAACTGGGAAGAGAAATGAGAGAGATGCAAGAAAAGCATGAAAAACGGGTCAATACCTTGATAAAGGAGACCCAAAAAAATGCTAAAGAAAATAACACCTTGAAAAATAGGCTAACTCAATTGGCAAAAGAGGTTCAAAAAGTCAATGAGGAGAAGAATGCTTCAAAAAGCAGAATTAGCCAAGTGGAAGAAGAGGTGCAAAAGCTCACTGAAGAAAATAGTTCTC
>JAQQSK010015071.1:0-10909 GCA_028658325.1 Potorous gilbertii
AACAACAAAGGTGGAATTTGAACCCAAGTTGTCTGAGTCTAAATCAAGAGCACTTTTGGCTGGAATTTGACAACATGAATACAATCTCTCATTCTTCTACCACCTCCAGTATATTGGATAAATCATAGCCTCTCTGGAACTTATTTTCTTTAGTTGTAAAATGAAAGTGTTGGAGTAGAGGTTCTCTAAGGTACCTTCCAGGTATTGTCCATAGTATATTAAAGCCAGAAGAGTCCTTAAACATCATATCTAAGCCTTCACACTACATAAAGTGACTGAAGACCTGGAAAATGCATGTGCTTTATAATTGGTTATTGAAGAATGACCTAATGAACATGAGGATGAATGAATAGATGCCAGGTCTCCTAACTTAGGACAATTCTTCATGCTCTCTATCACATGGCATCAGAAAAAGTTCATCCATAATAACTTGGTCTTTTTTTTAAATTGGACTTCAGTATCCATTGTAAAAGCAGAATAGATTAAAATAAATAGAACTTCATGGAAAGATGGGATGAGATGAGTATAAAAAACATATAACTCATACAAAGTGAAAATGAAGGAGTGGAACACAAAATATCAATCAAGTGATTAAACAGAGAAGATCTGAAAATAATATCAAAAATAATATAATAATAAAAAGTGATGAAGTAAAAAAAAAACAGAAGACTACTTAACTGAAAGTCACAATATCTAAAAAATGTCACCATAGTAAATATATGCACAAAATGGAATAATTAAAGTGTTAAAAGAAAATCTAAATCAAAAGGCTAGCAAATGCTGATAATAACATAATACCATGAAGAGATCTTAATATTCCTATATTGTGTCTAAAAAATCTAGGAAAATTAATTAGAGATTAATAGATTATCAAGTAAATGAAATTTGACAGATTAGTGGCAATGTTTGAATAATATTATTAAAAGATATACAGTTTTTTCAGCATCACATGGATCTTTACAAAAAGTTGACCACATAGCAGGGCACAAAAAAATTAGAGATATAAAAAGTACATTAAAAAACACATCCTTTTATAAATAATAATGTAATCAAATTAGTAATCACTAAAAGAGCTAAGAAAAAATAGTTTGAAATGGAGACTCGGGACATCTGAAATACGTAATATGTTAAAATGATAGAAAAATATTATGTCCATTATATGGACCCACTTAATGACCATATGAGGTATGTCATATATGATTATGGCATGTTCCTAGTTGTAGGTAATCCTCTATTTTCCCAGGAAGAGAAGGGACGCTCCCCCTTGAACATTTTATTTCAAAATCTGAACCTAAGAGCCAGTGCTCTACAAGAATAATAATTAAGTGGGAAGTAACTATTGGAAAAACAGTGGCTTTCTAAATTGACTATTTCTATGCAAAGTGTTTTGGTCTTTTTGGGAGGTGCTGAATTAGGCCTTCCTAATTAATTCCAATTTGCAAATCGTGGTTGACTTTAATTTGCAAAGTCTCTATATTAATGGGAATCAAAAACATTTAAAGAGACAAATATTAAGTGTTGCCTCATCAAATTATAAAAAGAACAGGAGAGTCATCTATTTGGTGCTAAAGAACACAAAGAGTATCTGGAACAGCTTGGTCTTCCTTTAGTACAACCGGAGGGAAACGCAGGCGTGCCTCACAGGGAAGGAACAAATGTTCTATCTTTTCCCTTTGGAATAAACTGTTTTTGAGGGTCCTTTTGGTATTTAGTTTGGAAAAAGTCTTCCCACAATATCTACCTGACATGACAATGCCATTGTAGGTCCCCTCATAAACACAATACATTTGACCTTCCTTAGGATATTTAGACCTATTCAGTCCTCTTCCAATGTAACACTTCCCTTAGATCTTTCACCAAGATTTTCTATGGCAATTTTTTTCAATGCAGATGAAGTTCTCTATGCTCAAATAGTATGATTTTATGACAATTAGCTCAGTGAATGCCAAAGGGATATAAATCACTATCTGCAATGATTTCACCTATTTATTGAAATTTTGATTTACATGATTACTCTCTTCCTGGATTTCAATTCCTTGCCATCACTTTCTATGGGATGGGTTAGGTAGAGTAAACAGATGACTAAGGCTTAAGAAAAAGCTATAAATTTAAAAAAAAGAACTTGAAGGGAGGCAAGGGAAGTTTGAAAATTATGATGATGACTGTGTAGAGCAATTTTTGGATCACGGACTGATATAAAACTTTTACTGTAAGCAAAGTACTTAGTACGAGTTAGAAATACAAAGATGAAAAATGAGACAATTGCTGCCCTCAGTTTACAGTCTAATCAGGAGGGTAAGTATGATAGATACACAAATTAGGATAATCCATTATCGAGGGTGCTATAACAAATGAGAACAGGTTGATTTAAGAAAACTTGAAGGGAAGTTCTCTATTAGGCAGTTGACATTGAGAGACTTCATGAAAAAGATGGTACTTGAGGTGGGCCTTGATGAAAAGAAAAATTTCACTATAAAGAGGGAATGTCTTCAAGACACAGAAGGCAGGAATTTTGTCAACCCATATAATAGGGACACGAAAACCATGGAATAGAGTGGTGACCAAAATATTTCTTGTGTGAATCAGAGTATTGCAGCATTAAATGTCAAGCTAAGGAATTAGGATTTTATTACACAGCAACAGGAAGTTACAAATTCAGGGGATCAGTGTGATATTATCAGACAAGTGAATTAAGAACACTATGTTGTAGAACACTTAGATGGGACAATAGTTAAAACGCTGGGCTTGGAATTTGGAAGACTCATTTTCCTGAGTTAAAATCTGGTCTCTTACTAGCTTACTAGCTGTATGACCCCAGACAAGTCACTTTGGTTGCCTCAATTTCTCATCTGTAAAATAAGCTAGAAAAGAAAATGACAAAGCAGTTCATCCTTGCCCCTCAAAAATCCAAATGGGTCATAAAGAGTCAGACATAGCTGAAAAATGACTGAAAAATACATACACATAAAGCTGCCAAGAGGCAACAAGTCTTATTGAATATAGAGCCTCCCTTAGAGTCAAGAAAATATAGGCTCAGGTTGTGCCTCTGACATACTGGTTATGAGACTCTGAACAAGTCAAACTTGCTTTAAGCAAATCTTTAGCACCATAAGGTTTTGGTTGTTTGTCTTAGTTTTTATTTTGTATTTTACTTTTCCTCTAGTTTCATGTAAAAACAATTTTAACATTTGTTTTTCAAAACTTTGAGTTCCAAATTCCCTGCTATCCTCTATTCTCTTACCCACTCCTTACTTAGAAGTCAAGCAAGTTGATATGAGTTATAATTTTGTAGTCATGCAAAACATTTCCACAATAGCCATGTAGCAAAAGAAAACATAAGATTAAAAAAACTCAACAAAAATAAAGTAAAAACAGTATGCTTCAATCAATATTCAGACACTGTCAACTCTTTCTTTGGGGATGGGTAGCATTTTTCATCATAAGTCTTTCAAAGTTGCCTTGGATCATTGCATTGCTGAGAATAACTAAACCATTTACAGCTGATCATCTTGCAATGTTGCTGATATTTGTAAACAGGACATTTTAATTTGCATAGCCCCATTCTAATCTTTTCTATTTCCTATTGTACAATATCATTCCACCATACCCACATACACAATTTGTTCAGACGTTACCCAGTTGATGGGTATTCCTTCAACTTCTAATTTACCCCCAGAAACAAGCTGGTGTTAATATATATATATATATATTTCTTATATATTATATATATAATATATTATATATATTCTTATATACTATATATTCTTATATATTATATATATTCTTATATATTAAAATATATATATTTCTATAGAGAGAGAGAGAGATGTAGATAGATAGATAGACAGATTCTTTTCTTTTTTTTTAATCTCTTTTGGGATAGAGACCTAGTAGTGGTATTGCTAGTTCAAAGGGTACATATGGAGCTTTTAGCCCTTGTGCATAGTTCCAAATTTCTCTACAGAATGGTTGAATCAATCCACCAATAGTGAATTAATGTCACATTGTTCCCACAATCCTGCCAAGACTTCTCATATATCTTTACGTTCCTTTTATCCACTCTAATAAATTTAAGTACCTCAGAATTGTTTTAATTTGCATGTTTCCAATCAATAGTGAGTTGGGTATTTTTTTCACATCAATACAGGTAGTTTTGAATACTTCATCTTCAAACTGATCTTACCTTTTGACTATTTGTCAATTGGGGAATGGCTCTAATATTTATAAATTTGTCTCAATTATTTTTAATTGAGAAATGAGATCTTTATCAGAGAAACTTGCTTCAATTATTTTTCAGTTACTTTTGCTAACAGTATTTCTTTCTGTCCTATGCCCCAATTCATTCTATTTTCTCTCTTCTTTCTCTCAGTCCCTCCTCAAAAATGATTCATTTCTATCTACCCCTCCTCCAATCCACCCTCCCTTCAATCAACCCCCCTTCTCTTATCTCATTTCCCTCCTACTTTTCTGCCAAGTAAGATAAATTTCTATGCCCAACTGAGTGTGTATGTTATTCCCTCTTTGAACCAATGCTGATGAAATTAAGGTTCATTCACTCCCCCTCAACTTCTCCCTCTTTCCCCCTTGACAAAAGTTTTTTTTTTTTGCTTATGATAGCTAATTTACCCCATTCTACCTTTCCTTTCTCTTTCTTCCAGTACATTGCTCTCTCACCCCTTAATTTTATTTTTTAGACATCATCCCTTCATATTCAACCCATACCTTTGCCCTCTGTCTATATAAGCATCTTCTAACTAAATTAAAAATGAAAAAGGTCTTAGGACTTAAAAATTAAACACTTGAACTTATTAAGTCCCTTATGATTTTCCTTTCCTGCTTGCCATATTCCTCTTGAGTCTTGTATTTGAAAGTCAAATTTTCTATTAGAGTCTGGTGTTTTCATAAAGAATGCTTGAAAATCATCTGCATTTCTCTCTGTATATATTATACATATATATAGTATACATATATACATAAATATAAATATAGGTATATACATATATATGTGTGTGTGTCTGTGTATATATATATATGTGTGTGTGTGTGTGTGTGTGTGTGTGTGTGTGTGTATGTATGTATGTATTGCTAACAAAGCCCAAAAGCAAAAGACAGAAAGAGAAATCCCATTTTAAGCTACAGTAGACATTATAAAATATCTGGGAGTCTACCTGCCAAAACAAACCCAGGAACTATTAGAACATAATTACAAAACACTTTTGCACAAATGAAGTCAGATCTAAGTAAGTAGAAAAACATCAGTTGCTTGTAAGCAGGCCATGCTAATATAATAAAAATAACAATTCTATCTATATTTATTTATTTATTTATTCAGTGCCATACCAATCAAATTACCAGATAATTATTTTCTAGAGCTAGAAAAAAATAATATCATAATTCATCTGGAACAAAAGAGGTCCAGAATATCAAGGGAACTAATGAAAAGAAATGCTAGGGAAGGTGGTCTAACCCTACCAGATCTCAAATTGTATTATAAAGCAGCAATTATCAAAACCACTTAGTACTAACTATGAAATAGAGGGGTGGACCAGTGGAATATGTTAGACACTCAAGACACAGTAGTCAGTGAATATAGCAATCTACTATTTGATAAACCCAAGGACCTCAGCTTCTGGAATAAGAACTCACCGTTTGACAAAATTTGCTGGGAAAACTGGATAACAGCATGGTGGAAACTGGGCATAGACCAATGCCTGACACCATACAAAAGAATAAAGTTCAAATGGATGCATGATCTAGGTATAAAGATTGATACTATTAACAAATTAATGGAACAAGGAATAGTGTATTTGTTAGATTTATGGAGAAAGGAGAAATTTATGATCAAACAAGAGATAGAGAACATTATGAAGTGCAAAATGGATAATTTTGATTACAATAAATTGAAAAGTTTTTGCACAAACAAATCCAATGATCCAAGATTAGGAAAGAAGCAGAAAACTGGAAAAGAGCTTTAGCAACTAGTGTCTCTGATAAAGACCTCATCTCCAAAATATAGACAGAACTCAGACAAAAGTACAAGAATATAAGTCATTCTCCAATTCATAAATGGTCAAACTATAGGAACAGGGAGCTTTCAGAGGAAGAAATTAAAGCTATCTATAGTCATATGAAAGGGCAGAGCTAAGATGGCAGAGTGAGAGCAATTGCTCCCTAAGCTCTTAGACAAATTCCTTCAGATACCTCTAAAAAGAGAATATTACCAAATTTTGGAGGTGCAGAATCCAATAGGAGACCGACTGCGACAGATTCATAGCCCAGGACAGACTGGAAGGTCGATAGTAAGTATCAGTCCACAGGGGTGAGTGCAAAGCATGCAGCATATCTAGCACAGCAGAGCAGGATGGCCCTGGTGGGGAGGCAGAACCAGCGGAGCAGCAGCCCAGGGTGAGAGACCAGCAGAGCCAAGAAAGTGACAGTTGCTGAGCCCCAGATATAAGCCACAGCAGCTCCTGAGACTTTCAGCTTGCAGATCAAATACCTGTAAGTCACCTACTAGAACTTCCAGGAGCTAAAATGGCAGTGACCGGTAAATGCTCTCTCCTCCCCCTTTGTTGACCTTCAAAGTACCATAAAATATTTCCCCAGAAAAATCCTGAATCAGTGAGCACAGTGAAAGGGCAAACAGTCTCATAACACCTGAGGCTAGGAAAATAGCTAAGGAGGATTCCTCTTACTATGGCAGAGGTGACCTGGAAGGAGAGGGGCCCCAGGGCAGTGTAAACGCACATTAGGACCCAGGCATGCCTCAGCACTAGGAGAGGAGCTCCAGGTGAGGTGGAAACTCACACCAGGATGAAGGCATGCCTCAGTGTTCCAGGGGAAAGAGGACGACAATAGGGCAGTCATGATCACCAACCCCTAAGCTTGCCTTTGCCTCAGCTCAGCTGAGGAAATCTCCCAGGACCAGAACACCTCTCACCCACACTTAAAAAGCTAGCCGCAGGGCTGAGGGGAAAACAAAATAAAAAGATAAAAAGGCTTCTTTATACCAGTCAGCTCAACATCAAGTTCTGCAGCTTCTAACTGACAGAACCAGAAACCAGAATACAAATCATCATCATGAGCAAGAACAAGCAAAACAAGGGTGAAAAAAACCATAGAATCTTTCCATGGGAACAAGGACCAGAAGATGAATACCAAACAAGTCAGTAGTGAGACTGTACTCCCATCTGAAACTTCAGAAGGGACCATGAATTGCTCCCATGCACAAACAGCTCTCCTGGAACAGCTGAAGAAGGAAATAGAATAAAAATTGGCAAATGATTTTAAAAGTATGAAAAAAGAATACACTGATGAGAACATCTCTTTAAACGGATAATTGAACAAGTGGAAAAGGAAGAAAGGCTATAAGAAGGAAGGGAAGACTGCGGGAGGTGGCAGTGAAAAGTAAAATCTCTATTGAGGAAGGCAGAGAGATGGGAGAGCTAAAAGCACAAACGGTGGGAAAGAGAATGGAGGGGAAGACGCAGATTGTAATCATAACTGTGAATGGCATGAACTCTCCCATAAAACAGAGACAGATAGCAGAACAGATTAAAAGCCATACTCCAACAATATGTTATTTACAAGAAACATATTTTAAACAGGGAGGTACACACAGGGTAAGGTAAAAGTTGGAGCAGAATATATTGTGCCTCAGCAGATGTTAGAAAAGCAGGAGTAGCAATACTAGTCTCAGATAAAGCAAAAGCAGAAATCTATCTTATCAAAAGAAATAAGGAAGGAAACTGTATTCTGCAAAAAGGAATAATAAAAAATGAAGCAATGTCATTACTAAACATGTATGCTCCAAGTGGTATAGCATCCAAATTCTTAGAGGAGAAGGTAAGGGAGTTACAGGAAGAAATAGACATCAAAACTATAGTAGTAGGGGAATCTTAATCTCTCCCACTCTGAACTTGATAAATCTAACCTCAAAATAAACAAGAAAGAGGTTAAGGAGGTAAATAAAACTCTGGATAAGGGAGATGATAACTCTCTGGAGAAAATTAAATGGGAATAGAAAGAAACATACCTTTTTCTCAGTGGTATATGGAACATATACAAAAATTGACCATGTTCTAGGGCATAAAAATCTCACAGTCCAGAGCAGAAAGGCAGAGATAGTCAATGCATGCTTTTCAGATCATAATGCAATACAAATTATGTGTAATAAAAGGCCATGGAAGGAGAAATGAAAAATTAATTGGAAACTAAATAATCTAATCCTAAAGAAGGAGTGGGTTAAACAACAAATCACAGAAACAATCAACAACTTCATTCAAGAGAATGACAATAATGAGACAACCAATCAAATCTTATGGGATACTGCAAAAGCAGTTCTTAGGGGAAGTCTTACATCTTTGAATGCCTACATGAATAAAATAGAGAAAGGGGAGATTAATGACTTGAGTATGCAGCTGAAAAAGGTAGAAAAAGAACAAATTGAAAATCTCCAAGAAAATATCAAATTAGAAATACTAAAAACCATAGGAGAAATAAATAAAATTGAAATTAAGAAAACTATTAAGCTAATAAACAAAACCAATAGTTTTAAATAAATAAATAAAACCAATAAAATTGATGAACCTTTGGTCAATCTAATTTAAAAAAAAGAAAGAAGAAAATCAAATTACTAAAATTAAAAATGAAAGGGGAGAACTCACCTCCAATGAAGAGGAAATTTAAACAATAATTAGAAATTATTTGTCCAACTTCATGCCCATAAATTTGACAATCTAAATGAGATAGATGAATATTTTAAAAAATACAAATTCTCCAGATTAACAGAAGAGGAAGTTGAATACTTAAACAACGCTGTCTCAGGAAAAGAAATTGAAGAAGCCATCAATAAATTCCCTAGGAAAAAGTCCCCAGGGCCAGATGGATTTACAAGTGAATTCTACAAAACTTTTAAAGAACAGTGAATTCCAATACTATCTAGACTATTTTTGAAAATTGAAGAAGAAAGAGTCCTCTCAAATTATCTTTATGATGAAATATGGTTTTGATACCTAAACCAGGAAGAGACAAAACAGAGAAAGAAAATTATAGACCAATTTCTCTAACAAATATAGATGCAAAAATTTTAAATAACATTTTAGCAAGACGAATACAGCAACTTAGCAGAAGAATAAGACATTATGATCAGGTAGAATTCATACCAGGAAGGCAGGGCTAGTTCAATGTTAGGAAAACTATTGGCATTATCAACCATATCAACAACAAAACTAACAGAAACCACATGGTTATCTCAAGAGATACAGAAAAAGATTTTGACAAAATACAACACCCATTCCTATTAAAAACATTGGAGAGCATAGGGATAAAGAAATAAAATATTCCCACAAAAAATAAGCAGTATCTGTCTAAAATTTTCTGCAAGTATTATATGCAATATAATATATGCTAGATGCATTTCCAATAAGATCAGGGGTGAAACAAGGATGTCCATTATCACTACTATTATTCAATAAGTGCTAGAAATGTTAGCTATAACAATTAGACAAGAAAAAGAAATTGAAGGAATTAGAACAGGCAAAGAAGAAACTAAGTTATTGCTCTTTGCAGAGGATATGATGATATACTTAGAAAATCCCAGAGACTCAAGTAAAAAACTACTTGAAACAATAAACAACTTTTGCAAAATTGCAGATTACAAAATAAACCCACACAAATCTTCTGCATTTCAATACATTAGTAACGAAGTACAACAGCAAGAGATAGAAAAATCAATCCCATTTAAAGCTAGGGTAGACACTATAAAATATTTAGGAGTTTAACTATCAAAACAAACCCAGTGACTATATGAACTCAACTACAAGACACTTTTCACACCAAGTCAGATCTAGATAAGTGGAAAAGCATCAATTCTTGTGGACAGGCTGAGCCAATATAATAAAAATGATAATCCTTCCTAAATTAATTTACATATTTAGTGCCAAACCAATTAAACTATCGGATAATTATTTTCTAGAGATGAAAAAATAGTATTAAAATTCATCTGGATGAACAAAAGGTCCAGAATATCAAGGGGAATAACATAAAGTAGTTGTATGGAGGTGACCTAGTGCTACTAGATCTCAAATTGTGTCATAAAGCAGCAATTATCAAAACCACTTGGTACTGGCTAAGAAACAGAGGGGCAGGGGGGAGGAGCCAAGATGGTGGAGTAGAAAGACACACTTATGCTAGCTCTGAAATCACAGCCTATAAAATATCTGTAAAGAACTCCGAACAAATTCTGGAGTGGTGGAAGCCACAGAACAACAGAGTGAAGGAGATTTCTGTTCCACAAAGATCTGAAAAACACTCACCAAAAGTCCGTCACACAGAGGACCAGAGCAGAGTACAACCCTGCCTTGGCCACGTGGCACCAAGAGGAGCAGATCTGAGCAGGCTTCAGGGACAGAATCTCTAGTGGTCACTAAGGTCCCTCAACCCACAGCCGCACAGGTCAGTGAGAGAGGCTGTTTGGTGGGCCAAGAGGGGAGCAGGGTGTCTCCACAATTCAGGTACCTTCGGGAGGCAGTGGCAGAGGCCGAGAGAGCCAGGGGCTCCCAGAGCAGGCAGAAGCTCTGGACCATGACTGAAGGTCTCCACATAAACACCCTGAGGGAACTGAGCCTGGGAGGTGGCCCTGCCCCCACCTAGGGAGTCAAATTTTATCTTATCTTGAATAGCAGCCAGGCCTGCTGCTGAAAGCCCTGAGGCTGGGGAGCAACATTTGAATCTCAGACCCCAAGCACTAGCTGGGCAGATCTGGGCAGGGGTGGAGAGGAATCTCAGAAGTCAAGTAACTGGCTGGGAAAATGCCCAGAAAAAGGAAAAAAAATAAGACCATAGAAGGTTATGTTCTTGGGGAGCAGATGATTGTGCCATTCCTCTTTGATGAAGAAGACCAACGATT
>JAQQSK010015072.1:0-10908 GCA_028658325.1 Potorous gilbertii
AAATCTCCTTCACTGTGTTGCTGCGCGGCTTCCACTGTTCCAGGATTTGTCAGAAGTTCTTTTTACAGGAAATCTATGGGCTGTGGGTTCGGACCTAGCGTAGGTGAGTCTTTCTACTCCGCCATCTTGGCTCCGCCCCCGGTAGGTGTGTATTATAAGCTTTTATAAGAAAATCATGCTAAGGGCCTTCTACAATGTTTTACTAATAATAATGAGATAGGAAATACAAATGTTATTAAATATCAAATAGACCAGGTAGATGCCAGTACTAATTTAAATTTTAAAGGTCCTAAGATAACTGAAATGCAAAAGAAGTCAAAAGAAGGACATAGAGAATTATATCTGTGCATTCAACATAAGCTTGTGGAGCAATAGAAAATGAACAAGAATCTTTGCAAGATGGCAGAGTGAAAGTATCTGAATACTCAATCCATTGTTCAGTCCATTGTTTCTGATGTTCCTGACCCCAATTCCAAATTTTCACAGATTGTAAATACATCAACTCAGAGAATCCTTATGTCCCTGTAGGATGCTACAGTTTTAGGTGGCAACTATTGACATTAATCTCTAAGCAGTATCTGATAAAGGATATTCATCCTGAGGGTGGTGATCCATCACCTAATGACTACTCCAGAGACTCAATATAAAGGAAGAGGGTGGGGAGGGGCTATGTAGGTGTAGAGGGTGTGGGAGACATTAATTTGAAAGATTAAGGATACTGAAATTGCAATTACTGTTGTAGCTATTTAATATAACACAGAAACAAGTAAACAGTAAAAAAAAAAAAGAGATGAAGAAGATATCAATTTGCAAAGAGTATTGTCCCTCCTTTTCCCTCAGAAATGCCTTTGAAGTCTTTCCCTGTAACCCTTTCATGCTCAGCCACCAAGAGCTGCTCTAGCACCTGAAGATAGTTTGTTTCAGGGAGGAGGGCAGAAAACAACAAAAGGGGGAAGGGCTATGGTAAAAGTTGATGAGAGGTCCAACTACAATGATCTCTCTGAGGTTTCAACATAAATGTTCCTTGAAGCCATCTTTGATGGTGAGGGACAAAGTCTTTTTTCTACATTGATGATCTGAACAAAAGGCAAGGGGGTAGGTAGTTAAGAGTTTAGGAAGAGAAATATGAACAATAGGTTCACAGATGGGAAAGGATTATCAGAAATAAGCATGTTTATAAGGAAAATGCCATAGAGAAATCAGTAGGATGATTAGTCAAGATGAAAAAATCTAAGAGCAATGAATAATACTTAAAGTCATTTTTATGGACAAGTACCTTGAAGCAAAATAATTTAAGTCAAAATCCTTTTCAGGAAGTTGAAGCCCTCACAGGAAACTCTGCAAGGTTGGCTGAATTAGGAAAGAATTGACTCTAAGAACCATTAAAGTAGTTTCAAAGATCAAGGAACTGCCTGAAAGCATTTAAGAAATGAGGACAAAAATAGTGGAATTGAGCCAAAAAAAATACATCAGTCATACAAAGAATTTAGAACAAAGACAAAGATACTATATATGACAGTGGATTATTTGAGAAAAGGGAATAAAATTGAATTTTAACATGCGATGTGGAAGACATAAGAATAAAAAATGAAAAACAAGAAAATGAAGAAAAGTTCTTTTGAAAAGGACAAAATATTTGAGAACTTTGCAAAATACTTATGGAAAAATATGTAACTGAAAAATAAAATAATTTAAAAATTTTAGAGATTATGTAGGGATTATTAGCTCTTTGAAGAGAAAAATAATGAAAATTTGTTTAAAGTAATTTTACATGAATAAAATTGTTGTTGTGTTTGTCCTTTGTTTTTGAAGAAGACCATGACATCAGGGAAATGACAACATGACTTGCAGTTGACTTTGATTCATGTGAAGCAGGGCCAATTTTTTCTTCTTATCATATAATTCTATTTAATAATATACTTTGTTCTTTTTCTTCTTTAAAATGCCTTCACCATGGTGAGAGAGAGAGAGAGAGAGAGAGAGAGAGAGAGAGAGAGAGAGAGGAAGAAAGAGAAAAATGGGAATATATGTGCATTAAACATTACTTATAATGTTTGTTATGCAAAATATCAGGAGAATTGACGTAAATATAGGAATCAAAACCCATTTCCCCAAATATGAGACTTCCTTCAGGGATCAAAAGATATAAATAATTTCCAAAACAACTTTAAACTATTACTGATCATATAAAAACTTGTTCCAAGTCACTCATAGTAACTAAGCTAAAGTGAAATAATTGTAACTTCTCCATATACTCTACAAACTGGCAAAGATGGCAAAAGTGACAAAAGTCAGCATTGGAAGTCTGTAGAAACATGGGTATATTAACACGTCCTTGGTGTAGCCATGAGCTCTTAATTAGTTCTGCATATTGACTTTGAATTATACAAGGAAAGTTCCTAATCCTTCCACAACCCTTAAGCAAGGATCCTTCTTGGGCATCCATGATAATATATTGAAAGTTGGAAGGAAGGAAGAATTCAACCCCTCTCATTTTACAGATTAGGAAACTGAAGCCCAGAGAGAAAACTTCTTTACCAGGGTCACACAGTTACTAAGAATCTGAGGTCAGATTTGGAGTCAGGTTTCTTGGTATTTAATCTTGTACTCTATCCATCTAGTTGCTCCAAGGAAATAAAAGAAAGAAATGGAGGTTTAATATAAAGTATTACCCTTTGTGGTAGAGAACATCAACAACAACAATAAGGACACCAACAACTGGAAATACAGTATATGTGATCAATTATGGAATAGTTGGAAAAAACATATATATATATATATATATATATATATATATATATATATATATATGTTATAAAATATTTTATCATAAAAACGTAATACAAGCCATGTAGGGACATGGGAAGATTTGTATGCACTGATTGAAATTAATAGAATTAAAAGAACATTGTATACCTTGTCTATAATATAAATTATTAAACAAGAGTCACTGAAAAGAAAATGAACTCTGAGTAACTGGGGGAAAAGGAACATTTTAAATCCAGAAAAAACAGATAATGAAGTGTGTCTCTGTTCACTGCAAAAAGTCGTGATTACTAGAACTGAAAGATGCAAACATTGTTAGATTAATTTATCATATTGGTAGTTTTACTTACTTGTTAATCTTTTTTATAATGAGGTTCAATCTAAATACTTTTTCCTCTGCCCAAAATGTCTGATATGTAAAAAAAATGTAAATAAAATACATTAGAATGATATAATGCTACTAATAACAGGTGTAAAAGATATAAAAGCATAATTACTGAGGTAGGTGGAGCCAAGATGGTGGAGTAGAAGGATGCACATACACTAGCTCTTTGCCCACAGCCCATAAAATAACTGTAAAGAAGGAAGCTCAACTAATTCTAGGGGTGGAGCCAAGATGGCAGAGTAGAAAGACACACATATGCAGGCTTTCCCCACACAGCCCATAAAATACCTGCAGAGAGGGACTCTCAACTAATTTTGGAGCAGCAGAAGTGGAGAAAAACAGAGTAGATTTCCAGCCCAGGGTGACTTGAAAGGCCTATGGGAAACTTCTGTTGCACTGGCCACAGAGCAGAGCCCAGTCCAACCTTGGCTGCAGTGTGGTGAGGCTCTGGGAGGAGGACACCTTGGGATTGGAAGCTCCAGTCAGTGTAGCAAGGGTTCCTAGATTCCTCAACCCACAGGTGCTGAAGGTCAGTGACCAGGTTTTTTCATCTGGTCAGAAAGGGAGAAGGGCCTTCCCATAGATCTGGCCTGAGACAATGGCTGCGGAGGCCACATTGGGCAGGTAGTAGCAGTTCCCACAGCAGCCCCTACAGCAGCCCACATCCATTGTTGGATCATAAAACCCCTGGGGGCACTGAGGAGCTTAATTTTACCTCAGCCTTGTATAGAGACCCTGAGGGAACTGATCTTTATCTCATACTGAATGACTGTGGAACTGGAGGTTAGGTGGCTGTGGAGAGGAAACTGCTAAGATCCTGGCTACAAAAATCTCTCTATACTCCCAGACCAGTGTACACGCTTGATTGAGCCACCTTGGAGCAACTGAGATCTTACACATTCATACTCTTGACAAAGGACCCAAAAGTCAAGTAACTAGTTGGGAAAATGCCCAAAAAAGGGAAAAAATAAGACTATAGAAGGTTACTTTCTTGGTGAACAGATATCTTCTCCCATCCTTTCAGATGAGGAAGAACAATGCTTACAATCAGTAAAAAACATAAAAGTCAAGGCTTCTGTATCCCAAACATCCAAAATAAATATTCAACGGTCACGGCTATGGAAAAGTTCAAAAAGGATTTTGAAAATCAAGAGAGGTAGAGGAAAAGTTGAGAAGAGAAATGAGAGAGATGCAAGAAAATCATGACAAGTGGGTCAACACCTTGCTAAGGAGACCTAAAAAAATGCTGAAGGAAATAACACCTTTAAACATAGTCTAACTCAATTGGCAAAAGAAGTTCAAAAAGCCAATGAGAAGAAGAATGTTTTCAAAAGCAGAGTTAGCCAAATGGAAAAGGAGGTTCAAAAGCTCACTGAAGAAAATAGTTCTTTAAACAAATTCTATAACAACAGAAGGCACAGAACAATGGAGTGGAGGAAATTTCTAGTCTAGAGTGACCTGAAACACTGATGGGAAAGATCTGGTGCACTAGATTGGAGTAGAACCCAGCCCAGATTTGGCCACTCTGGTAGGAGCACAACAGAGCAGACTTCAAGGACAGAATCACCAGTGGCAGCAAAGATCCCTAAACCAATTGATACTAAAGGTCAGTGAGAGGGATTTTCCCGCTGGCCAAGAAGGGAGCAGGAAGTCTGCATAACCTAGACCTCCTCAGGTGGCACCAGCAGAGGCAGGAGCTGATGGGGGCTCCCAAGGCAGGAAGCAGCCCACATCTATTGTTGAAGACCTTATCCTAAAGTCACTGAGGGAATTGAGCCATGTGTGGTGGCCCTGCCCACCTTTGAGCAGCTGTACTTAATCTCACACTGAATAGCAGCCTTGCCTCTGCCTAAAACCCCTGGGATTTGGAGCAGCTCATCTGAATCTCAGCTCCCAGTGATGGCTTGGCAGAACCAGAGGCAAGGTGGTTGTGGAGAGGAAGCTCAAAAGTCAAGTAACTGACTAGGAAAGTGCCCAAAAAAGAGGAAAAAATAAGACCATAGAAGGTTACTTTCTTGGTGAGCAAGTGTCCCCCTCCCATCCTTTCAGATAAGGAAGAACAAGGCATACTGCCATAGGAAGTCAAGGCGTGCCTTCAGGGCCTCCAAAGGGAACTTAAACTAGGCTCATGCAATAGAAGAGCTTGAAAAGCCAGTTAGCAACTTACTAAAGGAGAACCAAAAAAATGCTTAGGAAAATAACACCTTTGAAAATAGGCTGACTCAATTGGAAAAAGAGGTTCAAAAAGCCAATGAGGAGAAGGAAGCTTTAAAAAACAGAATTAGCTTGGAGAAGATTCAAAAGCTCATTGAACAAAACAATTCATTGAAAGAGAGAATTGAGTTCAGGGAAACTATGAGTTAAACCAAGCAGTTAAAAAACAAAACTAAAAGTTTGAAAAAATAGAAGACAATGTGAAACATATCATTGGAAAAGCAACAGACCTGGAATATAGATCCAGGAGAAACAATTTAAAAATAAAGGAAGTACCTGAAAGGCATGATAAAAAAAAGCCTAGATATTACCTTCCTTGAAATTATCAAGTAAAACTGCCCTGATGTTCTAGAACCAGGGTACAAAATAAATATTCAAAGAATCCACTAATCACCTCCTGAAAGAGACCCAAAGAGAGAAACTCCTGGGAATATTGTAGCCAAATTTCAGT
Source organism: Potorous gilbertii (assembly GCA_028658325.1). Taxonomy (NCBI): domain Eukaryota; kingdom Metazoa; phylum Chordata; class Mammalia; order Diprotodontia; family Potoroidae; genus Potorous; species Potorous gilbertii. The sequence continues at coordinate 5,817 of JAQQSK010015072.1, forward strand.
GTTCCCAGATCAAGAAGAAAATACTACAAGCAACTAGAAAGAAACAATTTGAGTATTGTGGAAATATAATCATGGTAACACAGGATCTGGCAGCTTCAACATTAAGGGATTGAAGAGGTTGGGATAGGATATTCCTGAAGTCAAAGGAACTAGGATTAAAACCAAGAATCACCTACCCATCAAAACTGAGCACAATATTTCAAGGATATAAATGATCATTCAATAATATAGAGGACTTTGAAGCATTCACATTGATGAAAAGACCAGAACTGTATAGAAATCTTGACGTTCCAACACAAGAATCAAGAGAAGCATGAAAAGGTAAACAGGAAAGAGAAATCATAAAAAAATCTTTCTAAAGCTTAACTGTTTACATTTCTACATGGAAAGAGAATATTTATAACTCCTGAATCTTTTCTCAATATTTGGGTAGGTGGAGGCATTGTACATGCACTCACACACACACACACATACATACATATGGACGGAGAGTACAGGTTGTGTTGAATCAGAAGAGATGATATCCACACAAAAAAGGTAAAATAAAAATTAAGGAGTGACACAGGAAAATACTGGGAGGAGAAAGGGAGAAATAGAATGGGGCAGGCTATAACTCATAAGAGAGATAAGAAAACTCTTGTTCAATGGAGGAGAAAAGGGAGAAAGGGAGAGAGGACAAGTGAAGCTACTCTCTTCTCATATGGCTGAAGGAGGGAATAACATGCTCACTAAATGTTATGTGAAAATCTATCTTACACTACAGGAAACTAGGAGAGGAGGTGACTAGTGGGGTGAGGAGAATGATAGAAGGGAGGGCAAATGGGAGAAGAGAGTAACTAGAAATAAACACTTTTGGGAAGGGACAAGGTCAAATAAGGGAATAAAAAAATAAAAAATAAAATAAGGGGGATAGAGTAGGATAGAGGGAAATATAGTTAGTATTACATAACATGATTATTATGGAAGTCTTTTGCAAAACAACACATATTTAGTCTGTACTGAATTGCTTGCCTCCTCAGTGGGGATGGGTAGGGAGGGAGGGAGGGAGATAAGTTGGAATTCAAAATACTGGTAACGAATGTTGAGAACTTTTATTGTGTATATCCGGGAAATAAGAAATATGGGGAATGGGGTATAGAAATTTATCGTGCCCAGCAAGAAAAGAGAGAAGAAGGGGATAAGGGAAGGGTGGAATGGGATAGAAAGGAGGGTACATTGAGGGAAGGAGTACTCAGAATGCAAGGTATTAGGAAGTGGGGGGAGGGGAATGATGAGAAGAAAAATTGGGCATGGTACAAAGTGAGGTAAAAGCAATTAGTATTAAAACAATTGGCTGAATTAATTACTGAGAATAATTCAAAGACATTTTTAGTTTGGAGAAAATAATTTTAGTCTAAATTTGCTAGAGGAAGGTAACATTGGACAAAATTTGGCATTGATAAAAAAGTCGAGGTTTTAGTGGTAGATTTGATTTTATGATTGCTATTTAATCAGAAACTAGAACGTCTATAGAAAGGCATGTAAGACAGGCCTCAAAAGATGTTCCTCAGCCAAAGTGAAATGATAGTCATATTTGAAACCTGGTTATTGCAACTTGCTATTTTAAGATGCTATGGGACTATAAAGTGACTGTTCTGAGTCTAACTCCAGGTATGGATTGGAAGAAAAGTAGTCTGAGCCTCCAATCCATGATGCTAGTAAACCTGTGAGATGCTGGTATGAACTGAAAAATGTGATATCATGGAAAGGATGGGAGAGTAGCTGTTCAGCCTGGACTGAGGTAAGATTCTCCTGACCCAATTTCCCCACTGACACTTGGCAGACTTTAAGCCTGACTGAATTCAAGTTGACAGTCTACTCCTACCTAGAACTGACATGAAGTTGGGGAGATACTGATTCCCTGAAATGTCCCTACTCTTAGTGACTCCTATAGTCAAAAGGTTTGTAAGCTTAATACTAAATCTATTACATTATAGATTGTTAGTAGGGGAATATCCAAAGGTTAAGTTTAAAATTAAGCTATTAAGCTTAGGACTTTAGACCAACAACAATAAGTTAGGGTCCTTTAATTCTTAGTAATACTGTGGAGACAATGAGGTCAAGGGCTTGTGAAGTTAGCATACATAAATATTGTTTGTGTCTCAGTTGGTTAATGTTTAAAAAAGTTCTTTTATAATCTATATCATAAATGCTTTAAAGAGAAGTATCGCCTGACCAAAACTTGGAACTGTTTTATGTGATATGAACTGTGTTAAAAATGAAAAATAAAATAAAAAAAAGCATAATTACTTTTACTGTTGAAGTGCAATACAAACCACAGTTTAAGGAATGAAGATGACATTATTTTTCAATGTAAGACAGGGTTCCCTCGAGAGCAGAAATAGGACTCAGGTGCATTTTCATAAGATCATAGGGTATTAAACCAAAATTGATCTTAGATCTTCCCCAGTCCCCTCATTTTAAAAATGAAGAAGGTGAAGCACAAAGAGGTTAACTTGTTTTGGAAAACTCACACAACCACCAAATCAGGATTCAAATACAAATATTTAGACTTCAAATCTATCATTACCATTATCAATCACCAAATGGCTAATAGATTTCATTCCCAATCTCTATTTCTTTGCCCTAAAATAAACTTAATTCTTTTTTGCGGTGGTGGGGGGGTGGTGCAATCTCAATCCATTTAATTTGCTTTTATTGGCAAACTAATCCTGATCTACTTTTCTCATTAAACATTTAATATAGATGTTCATTTGATTATTCTTACTCATTTCCTGTCTTATGAACCATGCTTTGTACCTTTATCGATATCTTTTATCATGTTACCTTTGATATTGCTGATTCACTTAAGTCTTAGGAAGGATTTCAATAGTCTCATCTGTGTTGATTCTAATGCTAGTGTCCAAGTCTAATGCTAGTGTCCTAATGCTAGGCAGTCTAAGTCTGCTGAATGTGTGACATTTGAAGGAAGGCTTATAAATAGGTGTAGTTCATATTAAAGTTGGTTTCACTCAGTCCTGTATGATTATAGTTAAGAAAAAATGTTACTAGATAGTGGAGCATAAGTTTACTTTTTTTCAAGATAATCCCACTAAGGACTTCTCAACAGTTTGGATATCTGTTTTATTAACTAAGCTACTAGTTTGGAAAGTAGATGCCTGGAACATGCAGTAGTCCAGGTAAAGAGAGGCACATGGCAGGGCATGACAGAAAAGAAACAAAAGATTCCTTAAGTTTGGAATGACAGAGATCGGAGCAGGCTCTAGAGAAAAGATATAATGAAACAAAGGCATGAATTGGGACCCTGAACTATAATAAGGAACACTTAAAATGAAGACACTGAAGTTCAACAAAGTCAGAGGTATGTAGGTAAGGCACAAATTAGATTATTCTTGTCAAAGAGAGTTTTAGGATGAATGCCTTAGAGAGCTCCCTGAGAGATTTGCATTTCTCTGATAGATCAAGGTTCCATGGAATCACTGTATCCTCAAAATAGCAATATTAATATTAGCTGATTTTTATATAGCACTTTGTTCTTCTAAGAGAAGCACTGAGTTAGGTAGTATAGCATTACCCATATTTTACAAAGAGAGAAACATCTCAAACAAACTGGGTGATTAATTTGAGTAAGAGTTGGTGAAACCAAAGCTTTCAGCTCCAATATTAGAGCTAGAAAATACTCACCATTTCATCAGCCCAATTGGAGTACTTCTTTTCTTTTGTTGGAGTTCTCCAAACTTCAAAGAGTTTTACTTATGTGCCATTCTCATTGGATCAGAAAATCATATATCCAGATCTGTAAGTAATCATTTAATTAAACTCTTTCATTGTATGGATAAGAACACTTCAGTTTCCTTAAATAGGAAACTACTATAGGGATTAAGTTACTTGCCCAAAGTTATATGTGTATCAAGTGGAAAAGGCAGGATTTGAACTCAGTTTCTCTGACTATAAATCCAGTTCTCTGTCTCTGTCTCTCTGTCTCTCTGTCTCTCTCTCTCTCTCTCTCCCTCTCCCCTTATCTCCTTCCCTCCCTCCTCTCCACAATGGATTTAATAACATCAAGTAGGAAGATATATTATGACCTTCCTTAGTGCCACATTGATTGTTCATTTCCCAAAGTGATACAGCAAAACAGTGGGAATCTTTCATAATCTGGGGACCTTACATCTCTTACTCCTGAAATAGTTGGTTATCCTGGATAAATCAATTTTATGAGAATTCATAATTTAAAAATCCTCCTTAATTGATCTAAAGGCATTAATTAAGAAACTTACTCACCAAAAGCTTTAATACTACTCACTAGGGTATCTAGTCTCTCCCACATTTCTGTTTCATTACTTAATTTAAAACCAGTTTTGTCTGTGTGTGTATTTCATGACCAGTGATGTAGTTAACAATTCCTTTGATTTAAGATATAGGTTTTTAGAGTGATTGTAAATTAAAATTCCATCTGAATAGAGCTAATTTGATGATAAAAGTATTTTAATCTAGCTAGACGTCCTCAGACCACAAAATACCATGTTGGTGCTTCCTGTCTTAGCAACTTGATAGAATCTGCCAGAAGCAACATTCCACATTATTACTCTTTGAAAACTGCAATTTATTCATTTCCATGCCATGATAAAGCACATCAGGACTTCAGTAGAGTTCTAGCTTAAAAAAAAAAAAAAGAAAAAAAAGAAATCTCCAATATTCAGAAAAACTATCATTCCACAATCCAAGAAAAGCACAAGATATATAAACATTATACAATATTTTTCTTTATGAATAAATTCATCCAAATACCACCTACATGGGGAAAATTATCTGGTTACTCTTTTTATTACTAAAGCAAATAAACATACGTTACATGCCACAGACATCCATTCAAGTCAACAATTTTCTTTAATTAATTAATTAATTTAACTTTTTACATTTATTTTCACAAAATTTTGGCTTCCAAATTTTCTCCTCATTTGTCCCCTCCCCAATACACTGGACATTCTAATTACCCATATCACCAATCTGCCCTCTCTTCTATCATCCCTCCCTTCCCTTACCCCACCTTCTCTTTTGTCCTGTAGGGCCAGATAACTTTCTATTCCCCATT
>JAQQSK010015073.1:0-10908 GCA_028658325.1 Potorous gilbertii
AAAGCTCCTTGGGTTAGGCAAATGCTTGATTTCCCCTCCCTGCTCCTACCAAAGCAAATGAAATAAACACACAACCCCAAACCAAAAGCAGGTTGGAATTTTTGGTCAGCTGCCAGGCTGTAGGAACAGCTACCTTTGGAATGGAATCTGAGGCAGGCAGATTTCTTGAATGAATTTGAGGCACTCCTTGCACATTAAAGAAAATCCAGATGGGTTGGCCAGTCTCAGTGTTACCATAGGACCCCTGCAGCCACTTGCAGAAAGATCCCATGAGCAAATTATGGGCTAAGTGGCCTTCCCAGTTAGATGGACTTGCATTTCATAAAGAACTAGACTGGACCTAGCTTCCCTAAACTCTGGGAGGATTGAAGTCACTATACTCTGGTCCAATAATTGAGTCTGGAGGCTAATTGCTCTAGTTAATTGTCTCTGTCCTCTGCTTGGTTCTGGGTGGGGAAAACTCAGCTTGTGTCACTTGGTGAAGGGCCATCATTTGTTGGGTAGGTAGTGATGGTCAGTGGGAGGGACCTGTGGCAGAAGGAAGATAGCAGACAGTTGAAAATATTGTCATATTTCCTGAGCAGGATGGCCTTGGCTCATTATTAGCGAATAGAGAACACAGGTAGAATCTCTGTTTCCTGGGAGATGGCCCCAGAGTCTGATTTGGGGCTTTTTGAGTGAGCGCCAAGTAACAGGTATGTGGGGAAAAAAAGTGGGGCTCTGGAGTACAGCCTGTCTGGTTCTGCCCTTCATGAAAGGATCGAAGATTGAGTGTTAGAGGGAAACTACCAGTCATTGATTTTGTAAAGGAGGAAACTTGCTCAAAATTGTACAACTAGTAAGTGTCTAAGACAGGATTCCAACCTGGGTCTTCCTTACTCTATGAGACTGTCATTCATCAAAGTCACAGGCCTGACTTTATGCATAGCCATATCACATGGAGAGCTGAAAAGGCTCCTCTGGGGTCATTTAATCAAATGCTCTCATTGTAGAGAGGAAGAAACTGGCACCCCCAGAGGGTAACTTGCCCAACATTAAATGACTTGCCCAAGGTCACACAAGTCCTTTATGATCCTGATTTGAAAAGGCCCCCTGTTTGGTAACAAACACTGATGCCTGTAGGTCCATCATTAAAAAGTCATTTCTGTGATTTAAGTGTGTCTCTTACCAGCTGTACTTGAAAAAATGCAAATATTCTAAGGTAAGATATGTCTTCATTATGTCAGAGATTTGCAATTTCATTGGTCTGAGTAGCCTTCCCACCAAAGTAGATCGCAAGCCCTCTATGCCCCCAAACACATCTCTCTGTGGCTAACCTTGATGACAACCCTCTCCACATCTGGCTAGGCTGGTCCTAGCCACATCTGGCTAGGCCATCCATTGCAGTGGGTATTTTCAGGCCTTCATCGGTGTCCTTTCTTGCTTAGTAGAAGTTGCTAGAGGTTGTACTCTCCTGGTACCCAGAGTTATAGCACACCATAATTGAAGGCAGGAAGACCTGAGTTCAAATTCCACCTCAGACACTTAGTAGCTGTGTGACCTTAGGCAAGTTCCTTAACCTCTGTATTTTCCGCAGTTTCTTCAGATATAAAATGAGGATCAAAATAGCATTGACCTCTCAGGGTTGTAGTAAAGATCAGAGATAATAGTCAGAAAGGGTTTAGCAGAGTGGCTGGCACATAGTAAGCCCTATATAAATGCTAGCAATGATGACGATGATGGTGACGACAATGATGATGATGATGATGGTGACTATGACGATGATGATGACGATGGTGACTATGATGATGATGATGACGGTGATGGTGATGACAATGATGATGATGATGATGGTGACTATGACGATGATGATGACGAAGGTGACTATGACGATGATGATGACGATGGTGACTATGACGATGATGATGACGATGGTGACTATGACGATGATGATGACGATGGTGACTATGACGATGATGATGACGGTGATGGTGACGACAATGATGATGATGATGGTGACTATGACGATGATGATGACGATGGTGACTATGATGATGATGATGACGATGATGACTATGACGATGATGATGACGATGGTGACTATGACGATGATGATGACGATGATGATGACAATGAAGAAAATGGTGATGATGATCATTATTAGAGGACGGGACAGAAGTTCAGAGCTGGCAAGTACCTCAGTCCTAGTACCTCTGTATAAATGGTAGATTTCTTCCACAATAGGAGAGTAAGGGGAAACTTGTAATTACTGGACACATTTTGGGTAATGGGGAAAGAGTTATGAACAGGGGAAGCAGGTGGCGCAGAATGATGACAATAGTTCAATTCAAATTCACAAAACCCTTGCCCTGCATCATCTCATTGGCATCATCCATTAGCCCTACAAGGGAACTACTCCAGGTCTCTGTGGTAGCCCCACTTTGCAGATGATGAAATGAATGCTGAGAGAAAGTGACTTCCGTGGGGATACACATCAAAGCAAGTGGCAGAGGTGGGATATTATGCACCCACATCTTCCCATATCCAAGCCCAGCCCTCTAACCATTTGCTACTTCACCCTTCTTTGGGGTTCTTGCTGGGTTTCTATCACAGTATGTTCCATTCTGCGAACTCCCACTTGCACAACACATTGTTATTTACTGATTTCCAAAATAAGAGGGTATTTTTTTAATCAAGGGAATTATGTAAAAGCTAAAAATTCATACAGTCGTTAAGATAGTACACCAGAAACTATGATATCTGCCCGTGTCAGTCAGGGAGGGAGAGAGAAGGGAGCAGGAAGCTCCCATCCAAATGGGATTAGTTGAAAGAGTGTATGTATCAGAATGGATTTTGCCCATAGGAAGGATTTATGAATATGCTGGGTGGAATTCAAATGAATGTTAAGATGCATGATGGCAAAGATGTTCCCCAGTCACGAAGTGAGGGTGATTGCTGGAGTGCAGAGACAGGTGGCGTAGTAGTGAGAACGCTATTCTTGGCATTTGAAGCTTTGGAGCTAGAAGGACCCTTAGAGATCATCTTAACCTTTTGTGTGCCATGGACCCTTGGGCAGGCTGCTGAAACCTATGGGTCTCCCCTTTCAGAATCATACTTTTAAATATTGAAGGAGATGCAAAATTCCAGTTAGAGTTAGTGAAAATAAAGTTGTATTTTTTCTCCTTCATACTGAAACCTCTCCCCAGAACATGGATCCCTGGTTAAGAACTCCTGATCAAGCCCAGTCCCTTTGATTTTTATAGGCACTGAGAGCTATGGATGGGGAACTTATATGCCCAAGGTCACTTAGGACTTCTTCTCTCTATACCATAGTGCCTCTGAGTTTGTGTCAAGACCCTGATCTTAACAAGCAATGTGCAAGTCACTTAAACTCTCTGAGTCTTGCTGTGAAATGGGGGCACTATTATTTGTGCCAGCTACCTCGCATATTTATTATGAGGAAAGCCTTTTGTAAATATTATTACAGTCATCCTGGTACCAAGAATATAGTACTAGTTTTTCAAGAAATGGATTGCAAAAACCAGCTTATGCTTATTCCATGTTGAAAATCTTTTGGATTCTAGAGTCATCCTTTCTAGCATTTTTGTGAACGGCATTAGATTTTACTTGAGTGTATTCTCCTATTTATTTTTGTTCAGTTGTTTCTCAGTTGTGTCCAACTCTTTGTGACTCCATTTGAATATTTCTGGGCAGAGATACTGGAATGGTTTGCAAATTCCTTCTCTAGGTCATTTTACAAGTGAGGAAACTGAGGCAAACAGGGTGAAGTGACTTGCCTAGAGTCATACAGCTAGCAAGTGTCTGAGGCCAGATTAGAACTCAAGTGTTCATGACTCTAGGCCTGACACTCTATCTATGGTGCCACCTAGCAGTCTATACTCCTATATGTACTTATCTAGAGACTAACAAGTAACCCCAGGTTCTCTTGAAATATTGACTGGCAAAATTTTTCATGTGGACTCATCCCCTCTAGTTTTTTTTAATGAATTTAAATGAAATTGTGTTCAGGGATTTGAGATTACAGAGATAAATGATTGGCAACAAGTGAGGTTAAACTAGGTGACCATCAAATCATTCTTTTGCTTTGGAATCATCTTGTAAGTGGCTGTTAAGTGAGATTGAAACCAGGTATATAGATCTATCTCAGTAGAAGTGATAATGGAGCCAATCAAGTCACTAAGAGAAGAGTGCCCAACAGAAAGGCCTAGGCTGCTTCTATTCAAAGGTGATAAAGACTGAACAGTCATACTGGTAAGAAAAGAACAAGGACAAAGCAGTATAATGAAAAGCTAGGAAGGAGAGAATATGTAGGAATGAGGAGGTGGTTGGTAGTTTCCAGAGTCACAGAGAGGTCAATGAGGATAAAGACCATTGATTTTTACAGGTATGAGATCATTGACAATCTTGAACAGAGAAGTTTGAGGGATCCAGACTGCAAAGAACTTGAAAGAGTAGAGGCCATGAGTGTAGATGGTTTCTCCTAAGAGTTTGACTATGAAAGGGAGGAGAGATAGGGGATGGTAGCTTGAGTGAATGGTAGAGCCAAGCAGAAAATTTTTTTGAGGATGAAAGGGGATTTAAGTATGTTTGTAGGCAGTGGGGAAGAAGCCACTGATATAGAGAAAGAATAATTGAAGATTGGAGAGAGATTGTAGAAGATACTAGCTCCAAAGGAGACATGATCAAAAACACAAGAAAAAATGCTAATGTTTGCAGGGATAAAGGCTACATCTTTCTCTTACACCAGGGGAAAGGAAGAGATAATGGGAGATGATGAAGGGATTTGGAGTGTAGAATTGTGGTGAAGAGGGAACTAACCAGGGATGACCTAAGTTTCTTTCAGTGAAATACTTGGTAAGGTCCTTTGTTGAAAAGGAGGGGAAAGGAGTTAGTGTTGGATGTGCTTCAGTAGCTATTAATGCAACCACCTCCAGGCTCTAGCATTGATGACCTTTAAGAAAAACAGGCTACTATTATATAGTTGTTAACCAGAGCCAAGATTTATTTACCACTTTCCATTTGTTAGCTCATTTGATCCTCCCAGCACTGTGAGACAGCAATTGTCCCCGTTTTGCAGGTGAGGAAACCGAGGCTTAGAATGTTAAAGTGATTTTCCCAGGAACACACAGAGAAGAAGAGAAAGCACTGGAAGTGGGTTTCAAACCTAAGTCTTCTTGAATTCAACTCCAGTGCTCTATTCATTATACTATTATACCCCAGTGTTCTTCAGGGAACAGGGATGAAGTTAAAGTCAATCAGGCCAGGAAATTGATGTTTTTCCAAGCAAGAACTCATCATTATCTCTTGAGGCCTTTCCCCTCCCACTCAAAATGAGTTAGACTAGTTTATTTTCACAGAAAGATGACAAAAAGCTATCCCTGGGACTTGATTAGCCCAGAGGGCCAACATTTAAACCCTGCTTCCTTTGATTCAGCTTCCTCATGACCTCTGACCTTTTGACCTGACTCCCTAGTCACCTAAGGGCATAAAAGGCCTATTCTTGTTGATCTTGGCCCCTTCAGATTTGTCAGGTATCACAATTCCAAGAGCTATTTCCATATGGTGCCAATGTCACATCTACCCCAGCTAAATGCTACAGCATCCTTTTAAAAAATCCTTGCTGTGCTATAGTTAAATAAACCTCCCTTTATCAACTATTGAATAACTTCATGAGTGTCTCAGTACACTCTAACACTGAAGTTCAATTAACAGGGATCCAACTAGAGTCAGTAGATTGAGTATCTCAAGTGAGGACCAATCACTGGATTGTAGAGTGTGTGAGAGAGTCAAGTATATGAAGAGTAGAAAGGTAGGAGGGGGCCAGCTTCGGAAGGACTTTAAGAGCCATATAGAGGATTTTTCTAATTGATCTTGGAGGTAGTAGGAGATTGATTGAGTAGATGGGGTGACATGGTCAAACTTGTGCTTTAGAAAGACCATTTTTATAGCTGATTGGAGGATGGCTGGGAGTTGGAAAGAGAGTTGAGGCTGGCAGAGCCAGTAGCAGGCTATAGCAATAGTCTGGGCATGAGGTGATGAGGGCTGACTTCAGGGTGGTGGCAGAGTCAGAGGACAGAAGGGGTGTATGGGAAAGGCATTATGAAGGTCAAATATATAGGCCTTGACAACAGATTGGATGTAGGGGGTGAGAGATAAGGAGGAATTGAGGTTGTGAGTTGGTGACCAGTCTAACTGCCCCTTTGCTGGATCCTCATCTTGATTATTGCATCGAACCACAGGTATCTCACAGGATTCTGTCTTGGGCCCTTTTTTCTCTGTATACTACTTTATTAGGTGATCTCATCAGTACCCATGTCTTTAATTACCATCTATATCCTAATGATTCTCAGATATACCCATCCTTCCCCAGCCTTTCTGCTGACATCCAACCTCAAATTTCCAACTGTCTTTCAGACATTTCAAACTGGATGTCCAGTACACATCTTCAAGTCAGCTTGTTCAAAAATGGAACTCATCTTTTCCCCTAACCTCTCCCCACTCCACACTTGCATTTCCCTGTTACTATACCATCCTCCCAGCTTGCTACCTAGGACCCCTGGACTCTGTGCTATCTCTCACCCTCCCCAGCCCTATAGCCACTCAGTTGCCAAGGCCTATAAAATTACACCTTTGCAACATCTCTCTGATATGCCTCTTTCTCTCCTCTGACACCACCACTACTCTGGTGTGGGTAGGCCCTTATCACCAAGCACCTATCGGACATGACAGACCAATCTTAATATGTGGCTCTCTAAGTTAATATAAACCTGCATAACATTGGGTTAATGGCCCCAGTTTCTCTCACCACTGGTGTACTTGACAGCATGGTGGACTTGAAGTCAAGAATATGAGGTCAAATCCCAACTTTTTACTAACTGTATGACCATGATAGCTCACTCAATGTCTCTGAGCTTTAGTTAATTTATCTATAAAATAGAGATAGTAGTAACATCTGCCTCACAGGGATATTATGAGACTCAAATAAGGTAATATGTGTAAAGTGCTTTGTAAAAATAAAGGGCTACATGAATGTCCCCCACTATTATTGTTAGTATCCTTATCACTGTTCTTTCATTCTTCTTGGGATGGGGTGCAGATAGAAATGGTTGGAGGACAAGATGTGATCCTGCTATTCTCCTGATACCTTTAATATTTTGTAGACATCGTTCAGGTGGACAGAGTGACTCCATTTTTCCATTGAGTTCCAAGAGTATTGGAATGTAGGCTTGCCTTCTGTGGACTCCCTGAAATCAGCTGTGGCATCATTCTAGTGGCATACAGGATTACATGAACATTGTCTCATTTGTTCCTGTATGATTTTAATCTCTTGTGTTTAGATCTCTGTATTTGCAAAGTCTAATTCCATGAATTTTGTTGCTGTTCAGTTTTCAGGACTTTTTAGTCATGTCTGACTCTCTGTGACCCCTTTTTGGGTGGGTTTTCTTGGCAGAGATACTGAAGCGATTTGCCATTTCCTTCTCCAGCTCATTTTACAGATGAGGAAACTGAGGCAAACAGGGTGAAGTGATTTGCCCAGGGTCACACAGTTAGTAAGTATTTGAGGCCAGATTTGAACGAAGGAAGAGTATTCTTCCTGACTCCAAGTTTGGCACTCTATCCATTGTGCCACCTCTTTGCCCATCCATGTACTTTAGAGAATGAGTATTAGAAATGGTGACTTGAATATGTTATTCCTGGGTAGTTGTGGACTCCTTTTCTATCTGTAATGCTGCTTGGGGTTCAATGCAGTTAATCAGTTGAATTCTTAAGAATACTTTAGAGTTTGTATTTATAGTATGGGGGTTTGTTTTCTGTTAGTTTATAAAGGATAACGACTTACTGGTATATAATTTTAGTTACCTGATCATTTCTTTCTGCGTATCTGGTAGATGGTATTCATCAATCAATAGATCTGGGATCCTTTTAAGTCTTTTTTTTTCTCATGGTGGTAACCTAATCCTCAACAGCTAACATAAACCCATTTCTACCAACACATTTGCATGACTCAAGCATTTATTTGGCATTTCTTTCTCAGCATATAGTTGGATGAATCCATGTGAGCATTACCCATGGAGGGCCTTTTGATTCCATGGAGGAACCTCATAGGTTCCTTGTATTCATCTTGTGGTCATTTAGGATGAAAAACTGGCATCAGCATGACTTTGGCTTGGAGATGAAAGAGGAGGTAAGGTGAGTTTATCTATCAGATATCTGGTGAACTAATTTGATGAATTCCAGATAGGTGGTGCAGTGGATAGAGGGCTGAATCTGGGCTCTGGAAGAATGGAATTGAAATCCTATCTCAGACACTTACTAGCTGTGTGACCCTGGGCTAGTCACCTAACCTCGGCCTGCCTCAGTTTTTGCTTCTGTAAAGTGGGGATATAACAGCATCTACCTTGCAAGGTCTTTGAGAAGATAGAATGAGATAGTATTTGTAAAGTACTTAGCACAATGACTGGCACATAGTAGGTACTTAATAAGCACTTACTTGCTTCTTTCTTTCCATATACCTTACTAAGATGCATTTTCACTTCTTGGTGACCAGAAGAGGGCGCTGGTGGCCCTTGAGCACCAGTCCATAAAGGAGAGTTTGGGGCTGTGTGTGTGTGTTGGGGATGGGGTGGGGGGAGAATGGGAGGTTGAATGAGACGGGCATGCTTTTCCTTCTTCTCATTTCTAATGTTCCAAGCTTCATTTTCCAGAACTTATGCTTCGTATATGCATGAATAGTTTATCAGGCTAGCTTGGCTAGTGTTTGGAATCCCTCAACAAATACTTGTGTGTGTCCATAAAAGGCCATCATTTTTTTTTTAGCTTACCACTTGAATACTTTAACCATGGTGGACATTGCAAAAGTGGTATCCAGGCAGGACTTCCTAGGCTCTGGAACTACCCAACCTTTACAAATGTTTCAAAATGGAACTAGTAGGAGATCCAGAAAATTTGCCCTCACTTCGCTGGAGGACGCAGAGGGAGCTGAATGTTTCAGAAAGAGTGGTCATTCAGAGCACTGGAAACTTTTCTTGAGATCTACTGTTGCCCATTCCCTGTTGATTTGGGTTCATTGATTTCAGTTCTGAAAACTACTGTGTGTAGGCTCTGCCTGGCAGCCTAGCGATGCCCGCCTTTTTTTCTGAGAAAAAGCTGGGATTTTGTTTTTAGAAGCAACCTTTCCATGTTTCATTTATTAAAGCATACTGGGTAAGTGGCCATTTCCCTAAATAGGCCCCAAAACCTGATTGGGTTTGCTTTTTATCTCTAGGCTCACTAAATTGAAGGACTCTCACTTCCAACTCTCCAAGTTCACTCTTAGTTATTGGGGTGAGCAAGGGATGGGAGCCCAAATATCCTGCCCCCTGCCAGCCTGCCACTGTAGAGAAATGCCAACCATTTGGGTTAAGGCATCATGTTGCTGGATGGGTAGGCTTCTCTTATAATTTTAGTGTCTTCTAGGGGAGATGCAGTCTGCAGTAGTGGATATAGATTGTTGATTGTAGATTTTGAAGTTGGAGGGATATTTGAGATCACCGAATATAAGCCTCTCTTTTATATAAAAGGGGAAAGTGAGGCCTCAACGTTGCTGAAAGCCATATGGATAGTAAATGGCCAAGCAGGGATTGGAGCCTGTGATTGAGGGATGGCCTTGGAGTCCAGGAGGCCTGGGGTCACATTCTGTATCCGACCCTGGCAGCTTGGTGACCCCTGGGAAATTCTTGAAGCTCTCAATTCTCCCAGACACAAAGACACAGAGGAGTTCTGGATCAGCGGCAACACTGGTAACTGGGAGTTCCCTATCTGGAGATGTCTAGGTGACATGGTGGCTAGCATTCTGGATTTGAGAAACAGGAGGATCTGAGTTCCAATCCTACCTGAGACACACTGCTATGGGACTGAACAAGTCAAGTTAGACTCTTTCAACCTCATCTCTAAAATGGAGATAAATAATGTGCCTACCTGAGAGAGTTGTTGCAACAATTGAAGAAGATAATGTATGGAAAGTGCTTTGTAAACTTTAAAGTATTATGGAAATGCTGTTGTTATACTATCATTAGCATCACCACAGGGCAACTGATTGAAACAGTGCTGGGCCTGGAGTCAGGAAGACTTGTATTTAAATCTGGCTTTAGACACTGAATAACTAAGTAAACCTGGGCAAGTCACTTCACTCTGTTTGTCTCAGTTTCCTCATCTTAAAATGGGCTGGAGAAGGAAATAGCAAACCACTACAGTATCTTTGCTAAGAAACCTCCCCTTCAAAAGGAGTCACAAAGAGTTGGACACAACTTAGAAACAACTGAATGACAACAAATCATCACCACAGCATTGATTTTCCCTTCTCTGTTAAAAGAAAAATACAAACAAATTCCAAAGGCAGCCTAGCACTACAGAGTTCCCACACATGGACCTTAGTGGTCATCAGTTTGTAAGTGAGGAAGTTGATATCCACAGATGGTGACGAACAAGCCTAGTGCTACACGTCCCATCCATGGCGGGCATGGCTGGGACACCTACTCTGATCTCCCAACTCCCAGGCACCAAGAGTTTCCCCACTCTGCCTGTGTACTTCCCTGATAGGGTCTCAGCAGGGATTACTTAATAAGATCCTGAATGAAAGAGACATGGAACAGGGAAGTGTTGAGGGAAGACAGAGGCTGGAGGAGAGCAGGGTCTCTTAAACTCTTTTGTGTGCCCTGTACCCCCACTGCAGTCTGGTGAAGACTTTGGATTCATCTTAAGGTCATGTTTCTAAATAATTGTATGTTTATCCTTCATTGACAAAGAAGACCATGCCATCAGAGAAATGATGACATGACTTGCACTTGACTTTGTTTTGAGTGAGGGAGGCTGTGCAGGTCACCAGCCTCACTTCTCCTCCAGAGCCATCTGAATCCAGTGACCAGATAT
>JAQQSK010015074.1:0-10908 GCA_028658325.1 Potorous gilbertii
ACAAAGGGGGAGAAAATTTTGGAACCCAAAATCTTGTGAAAATGAATGTAAAAAGTTAAATAAATTTATTTAATAAAAAAAAAATAAAAAAATAAAAAATAAAAATAGACTAACTCAAGTAGCAAAAGAGGTCCAAAAAGCTAATGAGGAGAAGAATGCTTTAAAAAGCATAATTTGCCAAATGGAAAAGGAGATTCAAAAGCTCACTGAAGAAAATAATTCTTTAAAAATTAGAATGGAGTAGATGGAAGCTAATGAATTTATGAGAAACTAAGAAATTACTAAAAAAAACAAGTAAAAAATAGAAGACAATGTGAAATATCTCACTGGAAAAACAACTGACTTAGAAAATAGATCCAGGACAGACAATTTAAAAATTATGGGACTATCTCAAGGTCATGATCAAAAAAAGAGCCTAGACATCATCTTTCATGAAATTATCAAGGAAAGCTGCCCTGATAGTCTAGAACCAGAAAGCAAAATAAAGATTGAAAGAATCCACTGATCACCTCCTGAAAAAGATTCGAAAAGATAAACTTCTAGGAATATTGTAACCAAATTTCAGAGTTCCCAGGTGAAGGAGAAAATATTGTAAGCAGATATAAAGAATATAAAGATATAAAGAAACAATTTGAGTATTGTGAAAATACAATCAGGGTAACACAAGATCTAGCAACTTCTGCATTTAGGGAATTAGAACATGATATTCCAGAAGTCAAAGGAACTAAGATTAAAACCAAGAATCACCTGCGCAGCAAAACTGAGTATAATATTTCAGGGGGAAAAATGGTCTCTCAAATGAAATAGAGGACTTTTGAGCATTCTTGATGAAAAGAATAAAAGAAAAGATGAATAGAAAATATGACTTTCAAACACAAGAATCAAGAGAAGCATGAAAAGGAAAACAAGAAAGACAAATCTTAAGGGACTTACTAAATTTGAACTGTTTACATTCCTACATGAAAAGATAATATTTGTAACTCTTGAGATTTTCTCAGTATTTGGGTAGTTGGAAGGATTATATACATATAGAGAGAGGGCACAGTGTGAGCTGAACAGGAAGGGATGATACCTAAAAAATAAAATTAATGGGTGAAAGAGGAATATATTGGCAGGAGAAAAGGAGAAATGAAAAGAGGCAAGACAGAGCTTTTTCAATGGAGGAGTAAAGAGGGGAGGTGAGAGGGAAAAAGTGAAGCGTACACTCATAACATTTGACTTAAGGAGTTAATAACATGCATGCTCAATTTGGTATGAATCTTACACTACAGGAACGTAGGGAAGAAAGGGATAAGTGGGGTGAGGGGATGACAGAAGGGAGGGCAAATGGGAGGAGGGAATAATTACAAGTAAACACTTTTTCGGGAGGAACAAGATCAAAAGAGAGAATAGAATAAATAGGGGACAGGATAGGATGGAGGGAAATATAGTAAGTCCTGTACAACATGACTATTATGGAACTCTCTTGCAAAACTACACATATATAGCCTATATTGAATTGCTTGCCTTCTCTGTGGGGATGAGTGGGGAGAGAGAGAGAGAGAAGTTGGAACTCAAAGTTTAGGAATAAATGTTGAAAGTTGTTTTTGCATGCAACTGAGTAATAAGAAATACAGGTAATGGGGTATAGAAATCTGTCCTACTAGAAGAGAAGATGAGAATAAGGGAAGATAAGTGTGTGATAGAAGGGAGAGCAAATTGAGGGAAGGGGTAATCAGAATACATAATGTTTTGGGGTGGGAAGAGGGGAGAGATGGGGAAAAATTTGAAAACTCAAAATTTTGTGGAAATGAATGTTGAAAACTAAAAATAAATAAACATAACAAAAGACAAGAGTAAAAGACATTCCAAGTTTATGAATATGGGTGAAAATGGATGAAAAATAACAGGAGAACTGCAAAAATGTAGTTTCATCAAAAACAAAAAACTAGAAAGGAAAGAGTATACAAGAGGAAGGGGCAGTCAACACTGTCACAGAGTACAGTAAGGTTTTAAACAATAATGGAATCCTGAGCAGAAATAGGGAAGTTAGGTGAAAGGATGGGTTTGAGGTTAGATGATTTCTCCTTTGAAAGTTATATGATTTATACTTTGTATTTCTACTTTGTGTTTAAAGTACCTACAAGTCCTTGCAATAAGTATTGCATAGGTAGTGCTAGATACGTAGTTCTGGGAGCCAAGTGCATAAAGATGAAAAATCACAGGCAGTGGTGAGATCACCAAGAAAAAGAATTCAGAGAAAAAAGAAGGTCCAGGACAGAGATTGGGAGTAACCATTGGTTTAGAGGCAAAGAATGGTTAGACACTGAGATATTAAAAAGGCAGAGTTAGACAAGTAGGTGAACCAGGAAAGAATACCAGAAAAACTCAAGGAGATATTATTGAGAGAGTGGTCACAAGTGTAAAATGTTGCAAAAGATGAAGTCTAAGGGAAGTTCGACTTGACAAGATACCATTGATAACTTTAGACAGAGTATCCTCAGTTGACTAGTGTGAGTTTGAAAGTCAAATTGAAAAGGGGTGAAAAGTAAACAAAGAGGACACAAAGGTAACTATTGTAGCTTGTAAATGTCCTCCTCCTCTCAAGAGTTTGACTAGGAAAGGGAGAAGAAATAAGACAGTACTTGGAGATGGTTAAGTAAAATGAAAAGCTTTGTTTTTGTTTTAAGATTGGGAAGACTTGGATATGTCACTATCTGGTATAAATTCAACTTAAAAGTTGATGATGTTTATATTTTTCAAAACACAATTTTATCACATAGACATGAATTATACCTTATATAAGAGATAACACTATTTTGAAGTACTTTACTGATACTTTTGTGATAATTTATATTTATTTCTGAAATTCAGATAACTTGTTTAATCAGTATTGGTGCTCTATCACATTGCAACCATGCCAATGCCCTATTAATTAATTGCTCTGGACAAAGTCAGTCATTACCCGATTACCAAACTTCTGAGGCAGGGCTTCTTGGTACTCAGACCATAGACACACTGACTTATAAGTCAAGGGTATGAACTGTGGGAGTGGACTACTAGTGCTTACACTGTGTTATATTAGGGACACAATGTTATCTCCACAGCCTGATGAAGTAATTGAGTATGGATTTGAGTGAAACTAGAACTTGTCTTTGTAAATTTTTTTTTTAAATATTCTCTTGTGGGGAATAAAAATGTGTAACTGCTGTTTAATGGGGATGATCTGAATACACTCCTACACTGGCAGAATGCTTCACAGTTTTCAAAATTATTTCACATCTATGATCTTATGTGATCATCATAGTTCCCATGTAATAAAAGCAGATGATATATTATAAATCCCATTGTACAGATGAGGACCCTGAAATTCAGGGAGTTAGACAATAATGATAGTCTATTAACATAGCCATTTAACATTCACAAAGCAAGGTCTTGAAAACAACTCTGTGTGGAAAGTGCTACAAGGATTTATAATCATCTTATAGATAGGGAAGCCCAAACTCATAGAGATGAAGTGACTTTTATAAAGTCACATAGATTTTAAGTGGCTGAGGTGATATTCAAATCTCAGTAAGGGTTTAAGATCTACACGCTAATATGCCATTTGACAAAGGACATAAAGGTAATGACAGAGTTTGGAATAAAACCCAGATTTTCTGATGTCTATTGCTGTACTTTTTGTATCATATAAAGCTCTAATCCCATTTGCTATTTGGTTACTGCTAAAACTGATTGTTTTTAGTTAGCGTTTCATATGTGGGTGTATATATAGACATACATACAAATGTGTATATATACATATATACCTATACATGTATTTTTTAGAGGCAGCTAGGTAGTATAATGGATAGAACACAGGATCTGAGGTTAGGAAGACCTAACCTCAGTAAGTATCTGGCCTCAGATACTTACTATCTGTGTGACTCTTGGAGAGTCATTTAAGCCCCGTTTGCCTCAGTTTCCTCATCTGTAAAATAAACTGGAGAAGCAAATGGCAAATTATTCCTTTATCTTTGTCAATAAAATTTCAAATGAAATCACAGAGTCATACAGGACTGAAATGACTGAACAACAAAAAATACATATGTTTACACACATTTATTTCATATATATGAAATGCTATCTAGAATATGTATATATGTGTGTATACATATATACATAAATGCTATCTAAAATATGTGTGTGTACATATGTGTATATGTGTGTTTATATATGTATGTATATCCCCAGACCTGCTTCATACTTACATATTATATACAATGTCTGCTGATTCTATATAATGATACAAAATCATTGAAAAGCATAAAATTATCATATTCACTAATTATTGAATTATTTCAATATTTTACCATATACAAATATTAAAGGTAAAGCAAACTACACAATTTTATACAATCAAAAAGTATACATGTGTGTATATTTATTTGTGTGTTTTAAGATTTTTCTCTATCATTGGAGGAGCTCTCCCATCAATCTGGAGAAGAAATGATGCTTTGTAAGATGAAAATCCCAGGCTTGAGTAGGGTTCTGCTCTTCATAGACATTTACTATATTACATTGATTTTGGCATATGCAGACCTGTCCAGAAATCAACAGCAAATGATTAAAGAGTTTGAAATAGATACTTAATTAGTAGTTTTAGGTATTAATATCAGGCTGTAACCTAAGGAGACATAATCTATCAGAATGGAAAAACATTATGGTAGAATGAGTCAGAATACATTTACCTCATACTTGGGCTGTTGGACTTATCCCATAAGCTGTACCATCTGCACTTAGCTCTTTCATCATTAGCAATTTGAACTGATGAACTATTTCAAACAGTACCTAAGATAAGATCAAATAAATTTTAAAAAAAATCTCTCTCTCTTTCTCTCTCTCTCCAAAAGAATAAAAATCTACCTGCTACCAAATAACCAACTTGACTGAAATTTTGCACTTTGAAATATCCTGTCTTCAACAGCACTTTAGAATTTTAGGAAAGTAGGAAAAACAACAGAACCAGAATAAGTTTTTATTTGCAAAATTCTGGAAAATTGAAGAGTAAAAGATATTCTTGCAACAGCAAAGAAAGCTACTTAAAATAATTATTGATTCCCAAATTTTGCTAGTTCCTGATTAACATGCAATGTGTGAGTCAGTTCAGGTGGCAAAGTTATTCCCATCAAGTTTTCAACTATTGCAAAATAAGCAATTTTAGAAGAAGACTTCTGAAAGGGTCTGTCTTTGGCCTGGCCCTCCCAGGAAATGGAGCCAAGAGTCCACATGTATTGCCCTCAGGGTTGTGATACTCCAAAGGAAGCCAGGAATTTGTCCTTTGGCCTGTGGAATGACCTAAATTTTCCAATGTATTATGTGGGGAAAGTTCAACTCTCATTATACTAATGGTTTGAGAGAAGGTGGAGGGCAGGGTGGAGGGAATGCTGCTAAGCCTTATCCAGTGAACTTTAAATCAAGTCAAAAGCGAAGTAAAACCTCTTTACCTATGTCATGGTGCCAAAGTGAGCTGAAACAGCCCCATCAGCAGCGTAATGCCTTCTCAAAGTAAAGAGGCTCATCAACATACATTTGCCTCGTCATGATTGACTTGCAGAAGTCTTTAGGAACAAAAAAACGGACTTTGTCACTCAAATATCAGAAGCAGCAGGTATAATGTTGCTTCAATACATATCAATATGTTATTATCCAGTGCAATAGTAAAAGAACAAAAAAAAAAATTCCCAGCAGTCATCAATTCTCATCTGTGTTTAATTACCTGAAAAAAAAAATCTAGATAAGTTTGAATCATCCAAGTCACTGGTGTTCCTCATGACCAACTGTTTCTAATAAACATACATGATCAGTAGCCGTTCTGCTTTCTTAACACCGAGCATTTTGAACTATCTGTAGAAAGAAAAGCAATAATAGAGAGAGTATAAAGTAGGCTCTGTGGAGTATTACAAGGCAGTGCATTCATTAAGCCATTCTTATGACACCATAAATGCTTTAGTCATAAGAACACCACATAAAATTACAGGCGCTCTAATCCTGCAATGGGGACTACTTTACTTTCCATAATATATAGCCTCTTTCCTCTGCATTCCCAACTCTTCCCCTCCCCCAAAGTGTACCAAGCATATTTCTTGACAAGTTCAAAGTGGTTTCACCTTTTGTCCGATAGCCACACTTACTCTCCATTATAGTTTTCAAGTGGCGCTAGGCGATATTTAAATGACCATTTATCACTTCTTTCACATTAAAAAATCATCATCTGATGACAGTGCATCTGAACAACACTTGGGAAGCCATAAACTGTAAACAGACACCGAGGACGTCTTCAACAATCATGGTGACATGAATTATTTGCAGATCACCATAGCGTGGTAAGAAGATTCTTAACTGCTTAGGGAATTAAAGCATGATAAGGCAAATCTTTGCCCAAATACATTCTCAAAGAAAGGAATATGGTGAAATTGAACTAATCAAAATTAATGAGGGAAAGCTAAAGAAAAATATTGATTATGTTTATAGGGATGAGGTATTATGACTTTCAACTCTACTGTTTCATGACAGATATAAGTGGAAACAAGTAAAACTAATGAAAAAGATTCTTATTTTTTACTCATATAACACTGAAATGAAAATCTTTTAACATTAAGTATAACTTGCAGAACCTAAAAGTTAGAGATAGATTCATAACTGGAACCTTAGTTTTAAGAAACTGTTGAGTCCAAGTATCATTTTCTGTGCTGAGAAGTGAACCTCAAAAATTAATAGAGGAAAAAAATGAAATATTTATCCTATAAGAATCATGAACCATGTTTCTGAATTACAGCTTTTTAAGCATTAAGTCTGAATTAATAGCATTCAGTTCTGCAAAATCACCAAAAAAAAAAGAATCTTAGTTTTTCATCTTAAAAGGTTTTATTTTATATTCTTGATTCAGTATAAAAAGAAATATCTTTAAAAGAATGGAATAAACACATGTAGTAGGTAAAATTTCATTTTCAAGCACTAATAATAAATAACCTTTAAAGAAACCAACACTCAAAAGACTTGAAAATATGCAGGTAATGTGGCTTTTTTGTTTTAATTGGTAAAAGCAGGAACAATTTGTCAGGGAAATAAATCAAAAACTGAGCTCACTAAGGGTCTGGGAAGAATATGCTCACTCCTGTGTTTAAGATGGCCCCGAGGCCTTAGCATTTAAAGAAATAAATAAGAATACTTCCCAACTTGAATTATATGTCCACAATATAATATACCTGACTGCTGTATATTGAGGTACTGTGAAGTTAAACACTCCCTTGTGTCATTATTCATTTTGTAATAGCTATAGCATTTTTTGGCATGTATTTTATTAAAAAACAATAAGTGCTGCTCTACACAAAAGGTTTGGGCTTCTGGTGGTCCACAGAAGATCTGTGGTTACATTTTCATTTTATGAGACCTTAAACACACTGTCTTTGACTTCCCTGTCATGCTGTATGTATGCCAGAGGATCTGGAGCCCCTCTTCTTGTGTGATTTGTGTATATTTCTACTACACAAAAATTTTAGTTGATCTACATGTCTGAAGCTTTCCAAAGGAATTTTATGAAATTTTAGAGAAGATTTGTGATATGTACCTACTACACACATCTGGTCATATTTCTGTGTGTTGATGAACGCAAGCTATCATTCACCCCCTTCCCCACTAATCTACAGACACTTGAAGTTACTTATGAAATTCAGACTGAAAATATTACACCAGACCTGAACCTGTGTGAACCTAGAAAGTCAATCTATCAATAACCATTTATTAAGCCTACTCTGTGTCAAGCACTGTCCTCTAGGAGCGCACAATCTGATGGAGGACACAGTAAGTAATCAAGCCACTTTACCCCTTAGCCCCAGTTTCCTCACCTTTAAAATTAGCATAATAATGGCAACTATCTTAAAGAGTTATTGGGATTGAAAGAGGCGACATTTAGAGGACTGTGTGTCCCTTCAAGCATTGTTTAAATATTAGTGTATTGTTACTGTTATTATTTTTGCTACTAACAATAATCTGTAACCTTCCCTTCCTCACTGGGAATTACCCCAGATTCTATGTATTTTGCAGATACTCTCTAAATCACAGCTCATGAGCCCCCATGATTATATTTTACTTTGTAAATGGAATATTTAATTAAATAACAATATAAATGAAATAAAAACAGGACATTTCCTCCATGAATTTTGTTATCATTCTCATGCAAATACAAAAAGTTTCAGTGGAGTCTTCTTCCATTGTGTGGCAAATCAACACGGGAGGAACACATGAATATATACATATGAGAGGATGAGTATCTAAACACATGGGCTACTCATGGTTCTGATACTTTAAAACTACTTATGTCTTCCACTAATTTCACTAAAATGTTTTCTTCTAGACTTGTTCTCCACTACATGTTACTCTTTAGTACTTTCTTTAAGGCCGTGTTCTCCACAGTTCCTTGATAGGTGCTTTGTCCATGATCTAATGGGTCAGTAACTCTGACTACTTTCAGTCATCTAATCTGTGATGCAGTAATTGCAGTTCTTTCACCAGCATTTTGAGCCACCTCAATCAGCACACTTGGGATGCTGTGATCAATAAGCCTCTCCCCTAAGGAAGACAGGCTACACAACTTTCAGTCTACATGGTCAAATTGCTTTTTCAGCCCCCTTCTGTGTCTCAGCTTTGGTCTTCATTTCATGTCTTCCCCTCAGACAGAGCCATCTGTAAATCAATCTCCATACCCTGGACAAAATTTAAAATCTGTTCATCCTACAGGAAAGGCTATAGTTATCTTCATTTATAATTTTAAGTCAATAGCTATGACACTCTCTGTAGTGTACTCAAGTCGGCTTTTCTCTACTAATGACGATGAAACATTCTTTTCCTCAGCAAGGCAATACCAGGAATATAGATATCTATGCTTCAATCATATCTTTTCCTAAATTTTAAATGCTGTTCTTCTGAATTCTTCACTGAACAGAGCATTTTAAGTGAACTTTCAGGTGCTCTTTACAGTTTTCCATGGGTCTTCTTAGTTCACTTATATGATCAAAAGCCAATTTTAGTATTTAGGGTTTATCATAACCCTCAACTGTCAGAAGTCTTCTCAGGGCATGAAGTCTTTAAAAGAAAAAAGGCCTTGAGAGACATTATTATATGAAAATATCTCAATATCTCCTCCCTCAGGATGACACTAACTAACAACTGTTGTGCTGGCTAGAGGGTTCTGATACACTGTGATTTCCCCCCACTTTCCTCCAGGAGCATATTGTGGCTGTGCATCTCTGACTTTTTGTCTATTTCCTTGCATTTTCATATCTCTTTAAAAATTGTCTTGCTCTGAGTAGAATGTTAGCTCCTTGAGAGCAGTGATGTTTTTCATTGTACTACCTTTCCTCAGAACTTACCACAATGCTTTGTACCTAATAGGTTCTCAATAAATGGTTACTGAATTGCATTGTGCTTCACTTATAATTTATTTCTTTTCCTTTTTTAGTTTAGATATCTGAAATTCTCTAAGGTCTATTAGAAACATAACTTTTTTCAAGTATAAGATTTCTATATTTGAATCTATTTTCTCTAATGTGTATATAAAGCTGCATGTGGAACTATAAGATGTCAGGGTTAAAGACCATTCCACTTTTCCCAAATTCTTCAAATTTTTAAAAATTTTACCCTCATGTCGAGCTGTAATTTGTCTCTTTGTGACTTCAGCCCACAAGGACTCACTGCTGATGATGCGTGTAGCTATGGATACTAAATAGATAATGCTACCCTTGATGACATCGGGAAGGAGGAGCCAAGATGAGTAGAAAGATTCACATATGCTAGCTCTGAACCCACAGCCCATGGATTTCCTCTAAAAAGAACTCCCAACAAGTTCTGGAGCAGTGGAAGCCATGCAGAAACACAGTGAAGGAGATTTCCGTTCCAGAGAGCCATGAAAAATCAATCCCAAAAGTCTGTCACGCACCGGACGGAAGGGGAGCCAAGCCCTTCCCTGGCCATGTGGCACAGAAAGGAGCAGTTCCAGCAGATCCGAGCAGGATTCAGGGACGGAATCTCTGGTGGCTACAAAGGTCCCTCCACCCACAGGCGCTACAGGTCCATGAGAGACACTTATGGGCTGGCCGAGAAGGGAGCAGGGTGCCTCCATAACTCAGGCCCCTTCAGGAGGCAGCGGCAGAGGCAGCAGGTGGCCAGAGGCTCCCAGAGCAGGCAGGAGCTCAGCAGGAGCTCCATTACGGAAGGTCTCTGCATAAACCCACTGAGGGAACTGAGCCAGGAAGGTGGCCCTGCCCCCACCTGAGAACCTGAATTTAATCTTACCCTGAATAGCAGCCAGGCCTACCACTGAAAGCCCTGAGGTGGGGGAGCAGCATTTGAATCTCAGACCCCAAGCACTACCTGGGCTGATCTAGGCAGGGGTGGAGAGGAATCTCAGAAGTCAAGTAACTGCCTGAGAAAAATGCCCAGAAAAGGGAAAAAAAATAAGACCATAGAAGGTTACTTTCTTGATGGTCAGATGTTTCCTCCTTTCCTTTCTGATGAGGAAGAACAATGCTTACCATCAGGGAAAGACATAGGAGTCAAGGCCTCTGTATCCCAAACATCTGAAATAAACATCCAATGGGCTCAGGCCATGGAAGAGCTCAAAAAGGATTTTGAAAATCAAGTTAGACAGATGGAGGAAAAACTGGGAAGAGACATGAGAGAGATGCAAGAAAAGCATGAAAAATGGGTCAATATCTTGATAAAGGAGACCCAAAAAAATGCTGAAGAAAATAACACCTTGAAAAATAGGTTAACTCAAATGGCAAAAGAGGTTCAAAAAGCCAATGAGGAGAAGAATGCTTTCAAAAGCAGAATTAGCCAAGTGGAAAAAGAGGTGCAAAAGCTCACTGAAGAAAATAGTTCTCTCAAAAT
>JAQQSK010015075.1:0-10908 GCA_028658325.1 Potorous gilbertii
CGTAAAGTGTAGCAGGAGTGTATTCATACTGTTGATGGAATGATCAAAATGAACAGTGAAATTGTAATGACTTGGAAAGTAGGAAGCATTAAATGAGTATTTTTAAACCCCTAGGAAGGAACATGATTAATTGTAATATTTATTTTAGTGAAAATCCCTCTGATGCTTTGCCACTTTTTATTGCTCTCCCTCCAGTGTCCACTGCACCATGTTCCTAAAAATCAATTACTTTAATGTAGTTTTACTAGGACAATATACTTCATACTGGTTGAAGCTTTGAGAAGTACTTTTAGACCAGGGACAGATTCAGTGGTATTCCCAGCACCAGGGATCTCTATGTTGCATGTTTCTTTTATAACCATCACTGATTAGAGAAGACTAATACCTGCATTTAAAAAAAATTGAAAAACAAAACTTTGTGGAACAGCCAACCTCCCCTCTTCTGAGAGATCTGTCATGGTCTATTTATAGTTAAGCTTATAATCACAGAGAATTTACCTGGTGCTAATTTGTTATTATTTCCCCCCCAAAAGAGATTTTTTATAGACATGTGACAGCTGTGACATATGCACCTGAGTCTCAGAAAGATAGCATGTTGAGATGGGAAGAGTGCTGAATTTAGGAACAATCAACCCAGACTAGAACATGGCTGTGCAACTTACCACCTGTTTGACCTTTAGCTCGGTTAGTTACCCTCTTTGGATCTATATTTCTTCATCTGCGTAATGGGGATAGGTGATAGGATTGGAGCAGTGGCGCACTAAACCCTCTTTCATCTCTGAATCTATGGTCTGTGTGTCCTACTATGGGATACACTGCCACAATTCTGAGGTCAAACCAGAAACTGAATGGTACTACTGGGACTATAGGACTGATCATAAAAATTGGTCTTGAACTCCAGGATTAACGTTGTTTGATACAAAGGAGTAAACAAAGAGATTTAGCCGTTTATTATGTGTAACACCATTCAGTGATAAGTAGGCACCTTTGAGTGCATACTCTTGTCCGGTGAACATAAATATTGTCATAATTCTTTCAACTGTCAGTGTTGACACCTATGAATTGTTCAGTAACCATGACTGTTTTCTTTCTTTAAGTCATTTCTAGATAAAGAACCCAGTCTAGTCAGGCTTCCTCAGCCTTCCTTCTAAAAGGTAGCTCAGTCAAATCCACCCAGATTTCTTGGATCCAAATCAGTCTTGGTATGGTCAGTGAATCTAATATTAATGAATGTCTATCATCTGACTACTGTGGTGCCAAAAATTCTCATTCTTACCCTCAAGAAATTTATAATCTAGTTTAAAAAAATGAAACACAAATATGTGCAACAGTTAGAAAGTCATATAAAACAAAGTATACCCAAGTGCCAGATTGTGGAGCAGAAAGATCTTTATGTTGAAAAATTTATTCAGAGCTCTGAGTATTTTTTTATGTGGTTAGCACATTCATCTTTGGGTGGAATGGGGAGTGGCAAGGAAAGAATTAGTATGCTTATATACTACTGGATGTCATAGCCAAACTCTTCAGCAAGTTGCCCAATAGAGAATTATTAAAGGTCTTTTGCATGTGATTGCTAAGGCAAAAATCATGTGGTAGAAAGTTGGAACCCAGTTGATAAGAGAATAACGTTGAATTAGAGGAGCAGAGTGGGTTGTAACTGTGATCTTTTGAGAACATGAATAGGCTATAGGGATAGAAAATTAACTATTTTCCACCTAAAAACAATAAAATTCTTCATAGGAATGACAGTTTCCCATAGTCCTTAAAAATATCAATTTCTGCTTTGCCTTTAGCACTGTGCAATAATTGTCAAGGTCTCTAAAGCATAACAAAATAATTAGAATCCCAATTTGATAGTGGTTTTGGAGTCAGAGAACTTTGGTTCAGATCTTAGCCCTACTATTTACTTCCTCTGCCATCTTATTTCACCTAAGCTTCAGTTTTCTCATCTGTAAAGGAGAGGTATTGAACTACAGAATCTCTGACTTGTATTTCAGCTCAAATTTTTATGATCTTGCAATCATAAGTGCTGATGCGAGTTCAGAGAATTGGGGACACAGGAGTCTGTGAAGGCTTCATGAATACAGTAGGTGAAACGACCCTTATTATATAGGAATAATTTAGATAGACATGAAAGGGTAAAGAAATTTTAAGCAACCTGGGGCAATATTATATTAAATAATGCTGTCTTTTTTTTCTAGAATATTCCTTGGCTTAGTAGGAATCTGATTTCTTTTAAAAAATGGTTTAAAGCTATATTAATCTTAGAGGAGAGAAAGCAATGTTTATTATACATTTAAACTGATTCTGTAATTCACATGAATATGGACTAAAATAAGGGTAATAGAGTTAACTCTAAAGTATCCATGAGCCCAGCCCTGATATGAGATGTCCTCAAAGAGACTCATATCTC
Source organism: Potorous gilbertii (assembly GCA_028658325.1). Classification (NCBI taxonomy): domain Eukaryota; kingdom Metazoa; phylum Chordata; class Mammalia; order Diprotodontia; family Potoroidae; genus Potorous; species Potorous gilbertii. The sequence continues at coordinate 2,414 of JAQQSK010015075.1, forward strand.
AGGGACTCCTGTCCTGGAATATTTTGAGAGTTAGATAGATACATTACAGAATGGAATGACTGAGTCTGAGTATGTCTGTATTTCAGTGACCTTGGTTCAAGTTTTCTGTATTAAGAAAGGCTGTCTCAGCCCAATCCAACCTATAAAACCTCATTGTTGCTACAGATTCCTTACTGTCATATTATGACAATGAATTCCTTGAAACTAGGCCAATTAAGCTTAATGAAGATATAAAGAAATCTTGCCCAATAACCAGGCTCAGAACTCAATGGGTCCCAAAAAGAACTCATTCTCTTTTCCCCAAATTCCACCCTTTCCACTAACTTCTCTATTTCTGTGCAGTTCTTCAGTGCAGAGATTGCTGTTTTTTGGTCTTTACATACTTAGCACCCTGTGGTGCCTGGCACATAGCAGGAATTAAAGAAACTTTGAATGAATGAATGACTATTTTTAAAGTAAAAGCAGCTAGAGCACAAGTAGCTGAAACTATGATTTAAGGAGTAACACAAAGAAAATAAGAAGCTAAGGTACTTGAAAGACTGTAAATTATTGTTTTGTAATCTGTTAGAACTCAACTAAAATGGAGATAATCTGGAAACATCAAACCAGGTTTAAAAAGAACCTCTGGCTTTCTGTATATTTATAAACTATATATACACATATATTGTACACACACACACACACACACACACACACACACACACACACACGCCAGATGTACAAGACTCACGTTATATTAGAGCTAAAAGGTACCTTAGAGATCATCAACCCAACTCCTCCTTTTACAGATGGGAAAACTTAGGACCTGAATGTAACCTGAAAGTAACCTGCCTGTGGCCAAACAACAAGTGAGTGGCAGAGAAGGAATTGGACCTTAGGTCTTCTGAAATCTTCATTAGACTTTATAGCTTTTCTTATGTCTGATATCTATCTATATGAGTTAGATTTCTAGCATTATTCATGCCATTTAATAATTCAGGACCCAATTGTTACGTGTACATTGCCCAGAGTTGACACAATGACAGCAATGATGATGATGATGGAGATAGCTAGCATTTATATATTTTAATATATGTTTTAATAATGGCAAAGTTCTTTACAAATATCACTTGATTTTATTCCCTTAACAACCCTGATTTTTATGGAGAAGGAAGCTGAGGCAGATGGATTAAATGAGTTGCCCAGGGTCACACAGTTTATAAATATCTGAGGCTACATTTGAACTCAGGTCTTCTTGACTCCAAGTACAGTACCCTATCCACTACACCACCAACTGTTTCAATATGGAATATTTTGATATTGAATATTTCAGTATACACTGAAACAATGCCTTGGATCCATATTTTCTGCCCTCTTTTTTGTCTGTAAGATTTTTTGCAGGAGAGTACATCATTATTTAAGTCAAAACTGTCAAAACATGCAATCCTAAATTGAGCTTAATTTGAAGGCAATGGAGAAATCTTCAAGAAAACCAAATCAAGCAGTTACATGTGCTACTTTTGTTTTGGACTTAAGTCTTTCTTCTTCACTGGGCAGGAAAAACAATTGGATTACTTGACATGACTCTATAAATAATGGATGAGTTAAATGTGGGCTTGTTCTTCCTCCTAAGTGAACTAAATTCATAAGCTTCCCCATGACGAGTGATGCAGAGACAGGCTGGTGGCAACCAGTCTGCCACTGCTTCAAGCTAAGCCTCTTTTTAAAGAAAAGAACTAAAGAGAAGAGCAAATGAAACCTCTTCTGGGTGAGAATGCTGATGTAGAAGAAATGCAGCCATATTTATTTTAAAATATAAGGGCTCGAACAAGGTGATCACATGCCAAGATACTATTTTAGCATCCTAGGATCAGAGATCAAGAGTTGAAAGGAGCCTTAAAGGTCATCTAGTAAAGAACCTCATTTTATAGATGAGTAAAGTGAGGTCCAGGAAATTTAACTGATGTTCTTAAGGTTGCAAAGGTAGAATGTCAGATTTGTATCTGAACCCAAGTCCTCCATCTCCAGAGTCAATAGTCTGCTCTACATCAGTCAGCGCTGTGAACAGTGGTCAAAACAAGGAGTCTCCTCCTATTTAAACTATTACTTATCAGTTATATTTTTCCCCCCAGTGATCAAGCTTATTGCTTCATTCCAACTTTTAAAAAAAACTTTTCTTTTTTAAAGATGGTCAACAACTGTTTTTGCTTTATCATTACAAGAATTACAAATATAATTTGTGGAAGAGGCATTTGGATTGTTAAGTGTAAAGTTCTAAAAGAAACAAAAGAAAAAATAGAAGCATGATCAGCAGGGTATGATATCCTATCTCAACAGAAAGAGATTACTCTGAGAAGTAATCCTGAGGATCCAGTTACAGCAGGTCTCTTGGCCCTGGGCTGTTGGAAATGCTCCCAATTTAAAAGTCATCTAAATTTACAGAAGAGATACAGAAGGGAGTGATTATTTAGATTACATTTGCTATGGGATTAATGCGAAGTTCCCTTTAATTCCTTGACTAAAGGTAGATAAAGAACAGAAACCTTTAGTTAACAACGAAGCTTTGAAATTATTACATAAGATTGAAAATGAATCTAATCTCATTAAGTACATTTTTCTTGGTGGATTCTTTCAATTTCTATTACACCTTCAGGTTCTAGAATATCAGTTTTCCTTGATAGTTTTTCTTGATAGTTTCTTGAAAGATGATGCCTTAGGTTCTTTTTTTGATTATGACTTTCAGGTGGTCCAATGATTCTTAAATTCTCTCTCCTGGATCTATTTTCCAGGTCAGTTGTTTCCCAATGAGATATTTCATATTTCTTTTTTTACTTTTTGCATTCTTTTGATTTTATTTGGTTGTTTCTTGATGTCTCATGAAGTCATTAATTTCCACTTAAGGAATTATTTTCTCAATGAACTTTTGTACCTCCTTTTCCATTTGACCAGTTCTATTTTTTAACTGGTTCTTTTTGTCAATGACTGTTTGTACATCTTTTTCCATTTGGCTTCTTCAAGGCATTCTTCTCGTTCTTGTCAGTAGATTTTGGCTTTTTTTAGGTCTCATTTGGCTTATTTTGTTTTTAAGCTGTTATTTTCTTCAGTGTCTATTGTGTCTTTCCTACCAAGTTGTTGACTTGTTTTTCATTATTTCCTTGCATCACTCTCATTCCTCTGCCTCTCTTACTTGATTTTTAAAATCCTTATTGAGCTCTTCTGTGGCCTGAGACCAATTTACATTTTCCTTTGTAGCTTTGCCTGCAGGAATTTTGACTGTCTTTTGATCTTCTTTGTCACCATAGTAACTTTCTATGGTCAGATTTTTTTTCTGTTTGCTCATTCTCCAGCCCATTTCTTGACTTTTAACTCTATGCTCCAGTAGGTTCTGCTGCACAAACGGAGGGTGCACTCTCCTAAGCTTCAGGTTTTTGTGTTCAGCTGTTTTCAGAGGTAGTTCTGGGGACCTGCAAGTTTTTGGCTCTTTCAAGGTGGTATGATCTAAGGAGAAGTATGTTTACTATTCTTGTGTGCTGTGTGCTGTGTCTTGGTTTGTGACACTGGAGCTGTGGCCAGGGTCCCTGTTCCTCTGCAGCCCTAAGCTCAGCTGTGCTAGTGCTCCTTCTCTCGCTGGAAATAAGACCCAGATCCAAGTAAAGGCAATGCAACATAATCCTGCACCTGGGACCCCTTTAAATGTCCGTCTCACCCATTGTCTGATCCCCTTATGGTCTGTGGACTAAGAAGTCTGGAAACTACCACTGCTACCACTGATTCAGTTACACCTGGTTTACTGCAGTCCAGTCTGCCCTGGCGTGGTCTGCACTAAACTGCACTCCTCTCTCATTCTGTTGCAACAGACTACTGCAACCTTTTTGCTGCTGACCTTTTAAGTTGTTTTGGACTGGAAAATTGTTTCACTCTTTTTTATTGAGCAGGGGGAGCCGGGTTCTGCCTCTCTAGAATTTGTTTAGTGTCATTGTTTAAAGGTATTTTGAAGGGTTTATGAGAGAGCTCCAGGGAGTCCTTGCCTTTACTTCACCACCTTGGCACTGTCTCAGTTCTCTGTGTATTTGAGAAATGAGGCCGTTATCAGAGACCCTTGTGGTAAAGATTGTTTCTCAGCCTTCTGCTTTCCTTCTACTCTTGGCTGTATAGGTTTTGTTTTTGCAAAAGCTTTTTAATTTAATATAATCAAAATGATCTGTTTTACATTTTGTAATGTTCTCCATTTCTTGTATAATCATGAATTCTTTCCTTCTCCATAGATCTGATAGGTAGATTTTTTCCTTCCTCCTCTAGTTTATGGTGTCATCCTTTGTGTGTCAATCATGTAGCCCTTTTGACCTTATCTTGGTATATGGTGTGAGATGTTTGTCTATATCTAGTTTGTGCCCTATTGTTTTCTAGTTTTCCCATCAGTTTTTGTCAAATAGTGAGTTCTTATTCCAAAGGCTGAGAGTCTTTGGGTTGCTCAAATAGTAGGTTACTATGATCATTTATTACTGTGTCTTGTGTACCTAATTTATTTTACTGATCAACCACTCTATTTCTTAGCCAGTACCAGATAGTTTTGATGACTGTTACTTTATAATATAGTTTGAGATATAGTGCTAGACCACCTTCCTTTGAATTTTTTTCCTATCAATTCCCTTGATATCCTTCACCTTTTGTTCTTCCAGATGAATTTTGTTATCTTTTTCTAACTCCATGAAATAACTTTTTGGTAGTTTGATTAGTATGGCACTAAATAAGTAAATTAACTTAGGTAGAATTATCCTTTTCGTTATATTGGCTTGGTTTGCCTATGAGCCATTCACTCTCTTCTTGCCTCCCTGTTAAGGAATTAAGCTACCACCCACACCACTCTAATGAAGTTGTCCTCTCAAAGGTCATGATTCACCTGCTTAGCACACAGCATGATGGCCTTTTCAAGGAGGTCTTCGTTTTCCTTTACCAAATAGCATCTGAAAGTCTTGATGATTCTCCCTTTGTTGAAACATTTTCTTCTTTTCACTTTGGAGACACTGCAGTCTCTTAATAATATTACTACTTCTGTGACCTCATTTCATTCATTGGTTCCACTTCTTTGTTTCTTTAAAATGTAGCTATTCCTCAAGATTTTTGTCTCCTCCTGTCATGAACTTATTCATGCTATGATTTCTTCTATCTGCACTGCATGTGACTCTCAAATCCTTACTTGAAGCAGTCAGAAATACTTAAGAATTTAATCATCTTTACATTTTCAGCCTTTTATTTAACTTGTTTTTGTTGTTTATCCTTCCTTCCGAAAGAGATCAATGACATTTAGAGGGTGATGTCCTAACTTGTGTATGAATTAGATTTGAGTGAGGTGGAGCTATACAAAGTCATCAGCCTTGCTTTCTCCTCCAGAGTCATCAGAGTCCAGTGGCAAGACAGAGGTCAAGGGTAGTAATGGTCCAGGTGGCATGGTCTTTCTAAATTAAGGTCTTCCCCAAGTCTCATTTTTCTGAGGCCATGCCCATACCCATTAAACCTAAGGGTTAGATAAGAACTGAAACAAAATATGACCCAAATTACCATCCCAAAGATATCAAACTTGGATCAGGAAGATCCTTTGAGTTTTTAGATAGAGCAAAAACCTTGTGATTTACACTCATACAAGCCACTAGAATCTAAACAATGAGCTTCTGGGACCTGTGTTGGGGCTATACATGGCCATTCACTGAAAGCTAGAATGATTATGTTCAAAAGAGTAGTCAAGTTGCTCCACTTCAAACAGAATGGGCTTTTGTTTAAAGTCTGTTTTTAGAGAGCTATATTTCAAGAAAACAAAACAGCAAACAAACAAAAAATGATTCTGAAGGGCAAAAAGTAAATTGCTCAAGTTTTTTTTTGAGAGAAAGAAGATGGTAAAGAGGAGGAAGAGAAATGGCAGCAGCAGCAGTCGCATTTTGGGTCGGAGAGGTGGCTGTTATTGCTGTTCTCGGGGAAGGTAAAGAAAGCGGATTATAAAAACCTTGTCCCAAAGTTCCCTCCTTCCCACACATACACTCAACGTCCATGGGAAGACTCAGCTTAAATTCAAACCAGATTATAAGTGTGGCACAGATGTCTGGAATATGAGGAACAAAGTTTAGCTCACGTCACTTACTCTGGGAGCCCCTCTCTGTGCAAAGACCTCAGCAGAGTCCTTGCTGTTCATCCTTCATGCCTGAAGAGAACCAGCGCCATCACAAGGGTGATGTCCTGACTCGCACACGAGTTGGATCTGAGCGAGGCAGAGCTGTGGAAAGTCATCCAGAGATTACCCTCATCCAGTTAGGTGACAGGGAGAATTCTTCACAATATCTCTTTTTTCATTCTCTGCTTTCTATTCTCTCAACCTTCTTAGTACCTGTGTGACCTTAGTCAAGTTAGGACCTCGTCAGACTCTACTTTCCTTATTTGTAAATATGAAGTGGTTGGACTAGATGGGCCAATAAAATTTCTGCCTACTTTTTATCTGACCTATTGCAACAGCATTCTAACAAATCTTTCAGTCACCAGTCTTTTCTTTCAGAGCGATTTACTTAAATAAAAATTAAGTATCTACTATGTGCTCAGTGTTGTAGATACAAAAAAGAGACAAAAGACAGTTCTTACTATCAAGGAACTCACAAATTAATGGAGGAGATGAGCAAATAAGGATGCACAAATGAGCTATGAGACAGATTTAAAAGAGAATAATTTATGGAAGGAAGGTCTTAGAATTAAGAATAGTGGGAAAAGTCTTCCTATAAAAGATAAGATTTTAGTTTGGACTTAAAAGGAAGCCAGTGAAGCCAGTAGGTGGTGATGAGGAGGGAGTATTTCAGGCAGAAATAGCCACAGAAAATGTCTGAAAAGTCTTGTTCAAGCAATGGCAAGGAGACCAGTGTTACTGGATGGAAGGGTATATGATAGAATGTAAAGTATAAGACTACAAAGAAAGGAGGAAGCTAAGTATGAAGGACTTTGAATGCCAAACATAGAATTTAGTATTTGATTCTGGAGGTGATAGAGATTCACTGGAGTTTATTGAGTTGGAACATGACATGATATTGGAAAAATCACTTTGTTTCCTGAATTGGAAATAGGAGACACTTGATGCAGGCTGACCCACCAGCAAGCTTCTGCAAATGAATTCAAATGTGAGGTGTTGAGGATGTGCTGTACTAGAATGTAAGAGAAGCGTAAGGCAGGATGTTCTAAGGTGAAATCAGGAGAGTTTGGCAACAAATTGTAAGGTGAGCAATAGTAAGGAGTAAGGGATGGCTTATACATGTTGACCCTGTGTTCTTCCTTCGTTTTTGAAGAGGATCTTGACACCTTAGAAATAATGACATGACTTACACTTGACTTTGTTTGGAATGAAGGAGGACTGTGCAAGGTCACCAATCTCACTTTCTCCTCCTGAGCCATCTGGATCTAGTGACCAGATGTTCATCAGGATGACTGGAGACATCCCAGGATGCAATGGCAGACCTTGTCTTTCTAGGCTAAGGCCTTTTCAGGTACTCACTTAAAGTGAGGTAATGCCCGTTCAGTGAATAGACCTCTTTAAAAAGTAGTCAGGGGGATGGCTCCTTTAATAGAAAGGAAAAATAAGTAAAAAAATAAATCACACTTGGGAGGGGCAGGAGCCTCAGGATTGTTGTTTCAAAGAGAATCTGTTACTATTGACATTCACTGTAAGCCAGGAGGGTCCAAAACAGACTGAGCAGAGGTTGGTCAGGGACCCATTGTTGTTGAACTCATGGGCTTCAAAGTGCACTGGGTCTAAGGTTTTAGGGAGACTAGAAGGAAATAAAAGGGAAGGGAAGGGAAGGGAAGGGAAGTTAGCCAAGTTAACTGAGCAGCTTCTGGCCATCAAAATTTACCTTATTTTGGAGAGGAGAAGGAAAGGGAGAGGGCTAGGTTGAAAGAGAGGTTGAGCTGGCCACTCGGTCTACTCACAGGGTGTGTTGAAGACTGTGACATCAGAGAAATGATGATATGACTTGCACTTGACTTTGGGGTGACAGAGGGCTATTCAAGGGCACCAGCTTCACCCTCTCCTCCTGAACCATCTGGATCCAGTGACTAGATATTCATCAGGATGACTGGAGACATCCCAGGATGCAATCAGAGACCTTGGCCTTCCAGGTTAAGGCCTTTTCAGGTACTCACTTAAAGTGAGGTCAATACCCATTCAGTGAATAGGCCTCTTTTAAAAGTAGTCAGGGGAATGACCCCTTAGATATCTTTTTTCTTTTGTATCAATCTATATATATATATATCAATATCATATAGATGTATCATTAAAATAAATAGATAAATGTTGACCCTGACTAAGGGAATGGGATTCTCCTCAACATAATAAGGAAGTTAGGAAGTAAGCCACATCTCTGATCATGTAACTCCCTGATTCAGAATTTTTTCTTTGCCTTCCTTATCCATTATCAAATTTGACTTTCAAACACAAGAATGAGAAGAAGCATGAAAAAGTAAACAGCAAGGAGAAGTCACAAGGGACT
>JAQQSK010015076.1:0-10907 GCA_028658325.1 Potorous gilbertii
AGATTGGTGATATGGGTAATTAGAATGTCCAGTGTATTGGGGAGGGTGGAGGGGACTAATGGGGAGAAAATTTTGGAACCCAAAATCTTGTGAAAATGAATGTAAAAAGTTAAATAAATTTATTTAAAAAAAAATAAAATAAAAAAAATAAAAATAAAAAAAAAAATAAATGGTCACAGACATAAAGAAGCAGTTTAGAGAAGAAATAAAAGCTATTGATAGTCATATAAAAATGCTCTAAATCACTACTGATTAGAAAACTGCAAATTAAAACAACTCTGAGGTTCTACCTCACACCTACCAGAGTGGATAATACAACAACAACAAAAAAAAGGAAAATAAATGTTAGAGGGGATGTGGGAAAATTAATATATTACTATACCATTGCTAGAGTTTTTCCAACAATTCTGATGAGCAATTTGGAACTATGTCCAAAGAGCTATAAAACTTTGAATACCCTTTGACCTAGAAATATCACTACTAAGTCTATATTACAAAGAAATCAATAAGAAAAGGAAAAAGGACCTATTTATACAAAATATTTATAGTAGCCTCTTTTATAGTGGCAAAGAACTGGAAATTGAGAGGATGCCCATCAATTGGGGAAAGACTGAACAAGTTGTGGTATATAGATGCAATGGAATACTATTGCACTGTAAAAAATGATAAGCAGAACGCTTTCAGAAAATCCTGGAAAGACTTACATGGTCTGTTGCAAAATGAAATGAGCAGAACTAGGAAAACATTGTACACAGTAACTGCAACATAGCACAATGATCATTTGTGAATGACTTAGCTATTCTCAGGAATACGATGATCCAGGACAACTCTGAAGGATTTATGATGAGAAATGTTATCCACTTCCAGAGAAAAAACTGATGGAATTGGAATACTTACAGCATCCTTTTTTCATTTCTTTGTTTTTTGGGGGGAGTTGTTTTGGCTCATGTTTCTTTTGCAATATGACTAGTAAGGAAATATCTTGCATGACTGCTTATGTATCATCAATTATCTAATAGCTTGGTGTCTCAAGGTGTGGGGATAGAAGAGAGAAAGGAAATTTGGAACTAAAATTTTTTAAATGAATATTAAAAATTATTTTTATATGTAATTCAAATTACATATAAATACAGAGTGCTGGGGGTATGGGAGTAAGGTGATTAATGGTAGAGTCAGGATTTGAACCCATGCCTTTTGATTCCACATCCAGTATTCTATCCATTATGTTTCGCAAGTAATGTGTGACTAGCATAGAAAGATATGTCAGATCCAAACTGTGTACTCCTCTACTAAATGACAAATAAAGGAGGTGGCATTTCATCTTAGAGGCAAAAAGGAAGTAATACAGACAGATCTATGCTTTGGAGACACCAGTTTGGGAACTGTGAAGATGATGGATTTAGAGAAGAGATCCTTGGGCCAAAGGACCAACTAGGAAGAATGGCAAAGCGAAGGATGAACAGGCAACAGAATATTCCAGTTCGGCTGACATATAACATGTTACTGATAAATATACAATTTCCTTGTGGCAAAGCAAACTTTCCCCACCTGTGTTGATTTCTCTTTCTTTACTGAAGGAATTGGTAGGAAAACAATGATAAAGGTCATATGATTACATCAATAGACGCAGAACTTGTTGAAATAATAGTCAATTATGCCTCCTGTGTGTGCCAGAAGTTGCGCTAATACGTTATCCATTTCTGTTTGAAAAATATTTCAGAAAACATGAGAATAAATAGACATTTCCTTAAGACAGTAAGTAGTGTCTATGGAAACCCTAAAGAAATTTCTTGCTCAAAATGACTCCTACTCTTTTTTTAAGAAGATAAGGGAAATACAAGAGAATACATTCTCATCTTTACTATTTGATATAGTACTAGAAAAGCTATCTATGTGCCTATAAATATCTATAAAACAAGAAAAATCAAGGAAATAAACATAGGTAAAGAGGAAACTAAATTTTTGCTTGTTGCACATAATATGATGCTTTACTTAGAGAAATGTGCTAAGTCAAATAAAAAATTAACACAATAACTTCAGCAAAGGCAAAGACTAAAATAAAGCCACATATATCATCAGTATTTCTGTGAATTACCATAAAAACACAGCAGTGAGAGATAAAGAAAGTCCATTCAAAATAACTAAAGAATGCATAAAATACCTGATAGTCTACCTACCAAGACACAGACAGGAATCAAATAAATATAATTACCAAAAAACTTTGAAAGAAAATAAATACATATCTAAATATTTAAAGTATTATTAATTGCTCATGGGTAGGCCATGCTAATATAATAAAAATGACTTTTGTTTTAAATTAATCTATTCATATACAGTGACATACCAAACTAGCAAAGGATTAGAGCAAGAAAAAATGAAAATGAAATACTTAAATTAAATTAAATACTCAATTAAATTAAATACTTAAAAAATTTCTAGGGAAATAAGGAAAAAAATAGGAAGGAAGGGAGCCTAGTGCTATCAGACTTCAATCTAAACTTCAAAGTAGTAATCAAAATAATTTGGTACTAGTTAAAAAATACAAAGGTTGTTGCAATTGAAATTCACAATAAAGATAAACTGAAACATTAAAGTTCCAAGCACAATCAATTTATTAGCAAAGCTAGCAATTATGAATAAATGGGATTCAAGTTTCCTCAAAAACCAAGGATGCCATCTGGGAGTTAACAGAGCATTCTTATAGTCAATAAAGAGGAACAAATCAAAACAAATCTTGAGTAATGTGTTTACAAAGTTTTCTGATTAGCTAGTCACTGATAACATTTCTTGTGACTAGAACTGAAAAGAAAATTGAAGTTGAAATGTTTGGTGACAGGAAAATTGTAGCTAAAGGAATGTTGTGACTGGAACCTTCCATTCTGACCAGATGGATCTGCCCACAAGCCCACATCTCCACCTTATGGTGGGCACATTCGAGGAATAGGGAACTCTGTGGTTTGTGCCCCTTCTTTACCAGAATGCATACAATTATAAGAAACAGTACAAAATGGAGGACAGCAATTGACTTGGCTCACAAGATGAAGTCCAATTAAAATTACAGTTTCACAAGGACAACAGATTAGCGTTTTATAAACTCAAAGACACCAGTTTGATGTAAGTATTCAATTATTCAACAAAAATTGTTACCTTTAGACCAACATCTCACAACATATACCAAGATAAACTCCAGTAGGCACATTAATTAATGTGTATTTAGTGCCAGTCCTCAACACAGTGTCTGGAAAATAGTAGGCATTTTAAAAAATGTTTATTGGTTGATATAAAAGGTACTATAATAACCAATGTAGACATCTAAAGAAGAAATTTTCTTTCAGATCTATTTATGTGGGAAAAGTTCATGACCAAAGGATAGAGTTTAGAAAATATATAATTTTTATTATATAAAATTAAAAGCTTTCATAAAAACAATACCACTACAGCAAAAATTTGAAGGTCAAAGAAATTTCAGGGGAGGGGAATCTTGGCATCTTGTTTCTCTGATGAAGGTCTTATTTCCAAGACAAATAAGAAACTGATTTGAATTTGTAAGAATCAGAGCCATTTTCTAATTAATAAATGCTAAAAGTATACAAGTAGGTAGTTCTCAAAGGAAGAAACCCATGCTATCAATAGTCATAAGAAAAAATGCTTCACATCATTATAACTACAGAAATGCAAATTAAAGCAATTCTAAGATACCATCTCATACCCATTATATTGACAAAGTTGACAATAAAGGAAATTAACAAATGCTGAAGGGACTGTGGGCAAAGTCACATTCATGCATTGTTGGTGGAGGTATGAATTGGCAAAGTTATTGTGGAAAGTAATTTGCAAATATGCCCCCAAGTCACTATATATTCTCTTTGACTCAACCATACTACTATTAGGCATATATCTCAGGGATCAAAGAAAGATGAAAAGGAACAGTACATACACAAGTATTTATAGCAGCTCTTCTGTACAAACAGCTGAAAACTAAGTGGGTTCCCATCAAATGAGGAACAGCTGGGAAAATTCTGTCACTATATATAGTGGAGGCTATTTCTGTGCCATCAGAAATGACAAAAGAATGGTTTCATGAACTTGAGAAGACTTTTATGACTTGATGCAGTGAAATCAAGTGAATAAAACCAATACAATGTATACAATAAAATTGTAAATAAAACTGGCTATATATATACTTTATTTTTCCCTACATAAAAACAAAAATGTCAACAAAAAAGAGAGAGGAAAAGATTTGTAACTGTCACTATGAGGTGCATGAGGGTTGATCAGTGAGGAATAAAAGGACTGCTATGCAGCAATAAAGGCCAAGTTGAAATTAGACATGTAACATAAATTTATAGTAATTTTATCAGCATTGTTGCATGCCTTTAATATTATAAATCTTCAATACTGAGGAGGATTCTGGGAATATGGTGGAATAAGGCAGAACATTACCTGTCTCTCCTAAATTCCCTCACAAATAATATAAAATAATGCCTCAAAGTGGACTTTGGGCATAGAAATAATTAAAAGTTAAGATAAAGTAATTGTCTGCCTAAGTCAAGTTGGGAGGATATTAGGAAAGACCAAACATCCCAGGATGATGGTTTGACCTGATTGAAGTGCAAATACCTCCAGAAAGATACTGCCACATCAACAAAGAAGTACTTCAGGAACTTTTGCCTCATACACAGCATGGGAGTCAAACATTTGATCAGGGGAAGATTTCAGGGCCCTCTGCTGTTGCTAGACACCAGGTTCAGTTGTGCTAATCTGATGTGGTGCTGGGTTATGGCTGAGAGCAAGCAAAATATGTACACGCTGGTCAGTGAAGTTACAAAAGGTGGGGATCCCTTCTGGCTACGGGCTCGCAGAGAGTCCCTGGTTCAGGGCCAAGAGGTGAAATGAAGCTTATGGTACAAGAGAGACCATAGGGAAAAAGAGTGTTTCAAGGGACAGTGTTGCAGAGGGCCCTGGTTGCAGTTCAGGGTGAAGAGGAATATCTAAAGTCAAACCCCCAGACAAAGCTCAGAAAATAATAGAACAGAAAACCTAAAGGCTGAGATATTATGCCCCACACTTCAAGACTGGAGCCGATATTAATACAAAGTTAAAATATAAGAAACAAGTCACTACACAACAACAGTAATAGTAACGAATAAGCATAAGAGAAAAAACTTCACCACCAACAGCTACTATGGTGGCGGAGAAGGTCTGGGTTCAACCTCAGAAGGAGACACTGCAGTTAAAACAGCTACTTCTAGTTCAAAGGAAAAAAGCAAAATGGTTACAAGCCCAAGAAGAGTTTTTGGAAAAGTTTTTTAAATATTTTTAACATGAAATAAAAGAGATTGAGGAAAAAGTAGGGAAAAAAATAGAGTAAAGCAAGACCAAGAAAACTGTGAAAAGAAAGTCAACCAATTGGAAAAAGAAATCCAAAAACTTACAGAAGAAAATAACTCCTTAAAAATTAGAATTGGACAAGGGGAAGCTAATGACTTTATAAGACACTAGAATGAAAAAATAGAAGAGAAAGTGAAACATTTCATTAGAAAAACAACTAACCTGGAGACAGATTGAAGAAAGATAATATAAAAATTGCTGGATTTTATATATTTCATATATTTACATTACAATATTTATATATTTACAATAATATATAATAATAATATTATTATAATAAATATATAACTTAAAATTATTATTTTTAAAGAGTCTAGATAGCATACTTCCAGAGATTATTAAGGAAAATTAAGGTAAAGAAAAAATCCACCAATCTCCACCTGAAAGAAAGACCAAGATAAAAACTCACAGAAACATCATAGCTAAGTTTCAAAGCTCCCTGATCAAGGAGAAAATTCTACAAGCAACTAGAAAAACATTAAATACTGCAAAGCTACACTCAGGATAACATGAGATTTAGAAACATCAACATTAAAAGATCAAAGAGCATGAAACAATATATTCTGAAAAGCCAAGAAGTTGAACTTGCAGCTAAAAATTACTTACCCAGCAAAGCTGTGTGTTATCCTGAATGGAAAAAAATAGATATTTAATGAACTAAAGGACTTTCAGGTATTTGTGAAGAAAAGATCAGAAATGAAGGGAAAATTTGACCTACTAGAGGTTGAGAGAAACACAAGACGGTAAACACTAAAGACCAATTATAAAAGACTTAATAAGGTCAAATTTTTACTTCTTACATGAGAAAACATTATCTGTAACTCTTGTAAATGTTATCATTATTTGGGTAGTTTGAAAGAGCATACATAGATAGAAGTCTTGAGGTTGAGTTGAATATGATGGGATGATCCTAAAAAATAAAACTGGCTAGAAAGAGAAAAAATGGAGCAATTATCTCATACAAAAGAGGCATAAATGGAAGAACTGTTACAGTGAAGGCAGGAGGGGGAGAAGGGAAAGTAATGCTAATACCTATTTTCATCAGAACTAGGTTAAAGAGAAAATAACATGCATATATGTACAAGGGTTTAAAAGACTTTTTAACTAACACAGAAAGAAGAAGGTGAGAGAATAGGGTAAGGGAGGGACTCTTCAAAGGGTGGGTAAAATAAGGAATAGGAGGGTAACGTGAGAAGAATGGGATTCTTAAAGGCAAGGAGAAAATAAGGGGGAGACTCTTAGAAAGATGAGTAGATTAAGGAATGGGAAGGTAAGAAGAGATGATGAGAGGGATTCTTAGAAAGCTTGTGGATTAGGGAGGCCATAGTTAGAAATCAATTAGATGTCTGAGGAGGGATAGGGTAAAAAGAGAGGGAGATAAAGATAAACAGTGATGAAAAACAGAATGGAAGGATGCCCAACTACTAATTACAACTTTGAATGTTAATGGTATGAACTCACTCATAAAATAGAAATGAGAGTAGAATGAATTAAAAAACCAGAATCTGACAATATTGTTACAAGAAATACATTTTAAAATGAGACATATACATAGAGTAAAAATAAAGACCTTGAGTAGAACATATTATGCTTCAACTGATGCAAAAAGGTATGGGTAGCAATCTCAGAAAAAGTTAAAGTCAAACTAGATTTAAATTTTGAAAGATAAACAGAGAAACTATATTATGATAATAGGTACCATAGATAATGAAGTAATATCAATACTAAACCGACATGCACCCAATACTATAGCATCCAAATTTTTAAAGGAAAAGCAAAATGAATTATAGATGGAATTGGTAGAAAACTATAACAATAGAGGACTTGAATCTTCATTTCTCAGAACTAGATAAATCTAACCAAAAAATAAGTAAGAAAGAAGTCAAGGAGATGAAATAATCTTAGATAAACTAGACATGATATACAGCTGGAGAAAACTGAATGGAAATAGAAAGGAATACAGCTTTTTCTCAGCAGTACATGGTACCTATACAAAAACTGACCACATATTAGGGAATAAAAATATATGGTTAAATGCAGAAAAGAAGATATGCTAGATACATCCTTTTTTGATCATAATGCAATAAAAATTATATTTAATATGGGACCATGGAAACAGAGATTAAAAGTTAATTGGAGATTAAATAACCCAATCTTGAAAACTGAGCAGATCAAAGAATAAGTCATAGAAGCAATAAATGATTTTGTTAAAGAGAATGATAATAATGAAACAACATATCAGAACCTGTGGGATGCAGCAAAAGTAGTAACCAGAGAAAAATATATATCACCTCTTACAAGTCCTGTTATTATGAGAGAGAACAATAAAGAACGTACTCAATAAAACAATGTAGTTTATAGGAAACCTCTTTCATTCCATAATTCCTAACCTTTCATAGTAGTTCCCAAAGTTTTTTGCATGTCATCTATGACAGTCTTCACTGCATCACTTGTGGAAGGCACATAGGCCAGTTCCAATGTGTTGATGTCATCCCTTGCCAAATGTCTGGGGAGTTTATTGATGTTCAGAAGAGTGTAATTATAAGGCTTAAAAACATATTGATGGGTAAGAGAACGAATACTCAAAATAAATGAAGTGAACATCAGTGAAAGAACAAGCTCCAAGGCTATACGGTACCAAAGCCGCTTCTGAAAGAAAAAAAAATTAATCCAATGAAAAGTACATAGATGAGACATCCCATCAGTTCTCTTATATTAAAAGCTTATTTTCCAACTTCATTCTACACCACCCTAGTATTCCTTATATGAAAAATATCAATATTTTTACCTAGTAAGATATACATTCCTCCCACCCCAACTATGTTCCACTCCAGAAGACCTAAACTAGTCAAATCTGGGGACTGATTTCTGCTCTAACAAGGCTATATAAGCCATCTGGGTGAAGCACACAGTTGCCTCTGTTATTTAGTAAGTCATTCAAAAAATGTTTATTGAGCTTCTATTATGGGTATGGTGTTCAGTTGAGTTCCATAAACATCTTCTTGGCATTGGTGCTTTCTATCTGTTCTTCTGCTAATACTTCCTTTAGTTCCCAATTTTCTGCTGAAAAGTTTAACAATCCTCTTTGCCTTACTTTTAGACTCTGTATTTTTATGATTCCTATCTGCCTGGATAGCATTTGATCTAATTCTTTGCCTATCACTGGTAATTGTATCTATTTTGCCATATCATTACCTAATTGGTATATAACTCACAGCTTGTCTAATTTCTATAGACCTTTGGAATCTGTATTCATCTTGATTTGGGGATGCTTACACCCAATTTTCTGACTTACTTCTTTCCCATGGCCAGAACTATTTAAACAGATTTCTGGACAACTGACCAATGACTAGTTTGTTAACAATGTCTAGGTTAGAGACTCAATCTTGGTTCTCTCAGTATTAGCCACTGACCTTCGGTTGTCCATAGTCTCAACAAGACGATCAAAAATAAAAAGAAACCTGAAAGAGAATGATTCTGCATTTCCTTTTGCCTCATTAACTCTTCCAGTATTTTCCCATATGTCCCTATACTTACCATCATAATAGAATTCTTCCACAGAAGAATTGTGAACTTGTAGAATGTCCCCATGCTTTTACCTAAAAGAGAAATTTAACATTAGTGAGGGAACAAATGGAAGAAAGTTTGAAATCTAATATCTGAGAAACTTTTAACTATATATAACTAAATCACTCCAAAATCTGTCGTTATATCAACAGATTGATAAAAGAATCTTTGACAAAAATCTAATAATCATGATTTAAAAGAAGATAGTTTTCCTTAATATGATGAACAGTGTCTACATTAAGCTAAAAGCCAACATAATATGCCAAAAAGCAATATTTGAAGTATTTCCTGTAAAAGTATGTACAAAACAAAAATACCTAATATTATTGGACACGCAATCAATTGCATATAAAAAAGAAAAATATATTAGTGAGAATAACATTAAAAAATAAAAAAGTCACTATGACCAGTAAGGTGGTGGATATGCTACTCTCAGCAAACTTCTTCAATGTCCAGACAAAGATTTATGATCCAGATATAGAGTAATCTAAGCTAAATCCTCAGTCTAAGTATATATACTTACATACATACATACTATTTTTTAGGATATATGAACTAATTCTCAGAAAAATTTAATACTTAAAGGGCTTACTCAGAGTCCCCACTCCTCAAATTCTATGTTTCCATGACAATAAGCAGAAACTAAGAAGAAGACTTGTGTCAGGGCCGAATCCCAGTTGGGGAGCCCTGATGCTGCAGTGCTTCTATCCAAATACCCCTGCTCTTCCCCTACTCCACAAGTAACAGCGATGCTGACTGCCCAGTGATGTGAAAGAAAGGAAGAAAACAGAAAGAGGAAGCAAAAACATTGAAAATGGGCCTATCAGGGCAGATGCTCCAGATATGAGGAAAGAGGGATTGGAAACCCAACTGAGATTAGCTTAACACCCCAAAGACTACTTATGGCAGGGACTTGGTGTAATTTGGCACATATTCCCCATCTTAAGAGGTTGAGGCAGCTTAAGGGTTCAGAGGCGCCAAGTGAAGAGGCAGGTACCAGAGAATGAGAAGCGAGAAAATACATTAAAAAGGGTATCAGGAAATAAGCAACAATATGGGTTACAAAAGATAAACCATAATACATCCACATTGCCTAATGAATGCCAGAAAATCCTGTCATTTTTCAAATGACAAAATATGGAATCTTGTATTTTTTCAAAAGAAAAAATAAAACTAAAAATAAATAAGGAATTTAATTCAGCAATTAGTGAACTGAATGATGAAAATACAGTGCTCAACATAGAATTTTAAAATACAATTAGAAAACCATGTATGAAAAATCTCTCAAAAACTTAAAGATTATTAGATGTAGAATACAAAAATAGTGAAGTAGGGGGAAAGCTCAGCAGAGAGGAAACAAAAATAATAAGAGTCTAATGATTGAGTATACAATTTAAAAAACTAGAAAAAGAACAAACTAAAAATCCCTAATTAAACACTAAATTGGAAATATGGAAAAATTAAAGTGGGATCAATAAAACTGGGTGTAAGAAAATGAATTAACAAACAAAACTAGGGGTTGTTTTTTAAAAAATGTCATTACTTAATGATTTTTTAAACAGAGAAGAAAATGAAATCCCTAGTACTAAAAATGAAAAGTGTGACTCTACTACTACCACAGATGAAATCAAAGCAATTATGAAGAGTTATTTTGTCCAATTATGTGCCAATAAATTTAACCATTTAAATGACGTGGAAAAATATTTACAAAAATACAAACTGCCTAGACTGTCAAAAAAGGAAAGAGAATTTCTAAATAAGACCTATCTTCTGTTTATTTTTAATAGTAAATAATAGTATTATTTATTTAATAGTATTTTTCCAGTTATATGTAAAGACAATTTTTAACATTCATTTTTTTTTCTCTTTTTTTTTTTTAAATAAATTTATTTAACTTTTTACATTCATTTTCACAAAATTTTGGGTTCCAAAATTTTCTCCCCATTTGT
>JAQQSK010015077.1:0-10906 GCA_028658325.1 Potorous gilbertii
GGGGGGGATGATGGAAGGGAGGCCAATGGGAGGAGGGAGCAATTTGAAGTCAACACTCCGGGAGGGACAGGATCAAAAGAGAGAATAGAAGCAATGAGGGGCAGGATAGGATGGAGGGAAAAATATAGTTAGTCTTACACAACATGACTATTATCAAAGTCACTTGGAGAAGTTGGAACTCAAAGTTTTAGGAACAACCATCGAGTATTGTTCTTGCTACTAAGAAACAAGAAATACAGGTAATGGGGAATAGAAAGTTATCTGGCCCTACAGGACAAAAGAGAAGGTGGGGACAAGAGAAGGGAGGGATGATAGAAGAGAGGGCAGATTGGTGACAGGGGAAATAAGAATGCTCAGTGTACTGGGGTGGGGGGAGGGGACAAATGGGGAGAAAATTTGGAACCCACAATTTTGTGAAAATGAATGTAAAAAGTTAAATAAATAAATTTATATTTTAAAAAAGTCTTTTTTCATTAGTTCTTCCCTCAAATAATTATATATTTATTTTCTTATGTTAGAAAATGATTGATAGGTTACAATTGTGTAAGCTACAATAACCTCTTTCACAAAGACTGTAGATACTTATTGCATTATTTATACGTGATGAGGTCTTAGAGCCTATAAAGGAAACCAAGAGCTAAATTTCATGCTGGAAAGACTGTCGGTTGTTGTGGCTGAAGAAAGCTGAAGAAAGAAGAAAAGACTAAGATAATATATTTATTAAGTGAACCCAGATTAATTTTTATCTTGTGAAGATGGATGAAG
The DNA here is from genome assembly GCA_028658325.1 of Potorous gilbertii. Lineage (NCBI taxonomy): Eukaryota > Metazoa > Chordata > Mammalia > Diprotodontia > Potoroidae > Potorous > Potorous gilbertii. The sequence continues at coordinate 766 of JAQQSK010015077.1, forward strand.
AGAATTATTAAGAAGAGACTTTGGCTCGTGTCGTGAGAGAATTTAATGATTGGACTGTGCTTCCAGAACTGAGGAGAAGTTAGCAATTATAGCAATATTTTAAGGTGAATATGGCTATAATGCTTCTCACAGAAGATGTGAGAATATATCTTTGTCTTAATGTTGATTATACAATTAATACTACATCTATTACCTTTGTAAGTCTGGATGATTAAGGGATTTGAGGTTTACAGACATAGATCTACATATATACCTGGATATTATCTATCTATCTATCTATGTATCTATGTATCTATCTATTTATCTATCTACATACACAGACAGAGAAATAAAAAAAATGAGCAAAAGTTTATGGGGAAAGAGGTTTCTCTACTTTATTAAATAAAAATATTTAAAAAGCAGGAGGGCTCAAAGTTAATTAATGAGAGGTATGTTGGAATTTTAGTAGTTAATAATATAAAAGCATACTCTTTGATTACCTTAGAACATAAGATGAAAATTAATAAGAAAAATGGACCAGCAGCATGTAGAGAAAATTGGTCATTCAACATTGGTTACATATAAGGTAACACTAAAATATTACTGCCTACATATCCAGATTATTAATCTGTAATCTGCCAATAAAATGCAAGATCCTTGAGATCAAGAATTGTTTCTCTCTTGTATTTATATCTTCCATGCATATCACAGCACTTAGAACATAACTTGTGCTTAATAAGTACTTTTTTTGATGGATTGATTTTCCATTACATTTTATCCATGGCCTTTGGTGACCTCAATGGAGACAAACATAATATAGTGAGTTAATTTGCATTGAATTAAATAATTTTTCAACTCGGGACATTATTAAGTCAAGATCCACTCAGAACTGATCTAAGTCTACCAGCTTCATCCCCAGAGTATCAGAAGATTCACATGTATCAGCAAACTGATAGTGTCAAGAGAAATAGATGGAGATAAGATTAAGATATTTGAACGTATCTATCTTCTTCTCTACTCCTGAGGACTCTGGGGAAACAATCTATTCTGATGTGTCAGATTTAGAAGATAATTAATACATTTAAAAATTTGTTTATACTTGTAAGGAGTCATCAAATTTTGCATTTTTCAAAATATAGAATGAAAGGTAGGTATTATTACAGCTGGTAGATGTGGATAATAAAGGAAGGAATGTGGCCAGGTCCTTCAACTAAATTTGTCTTCTTTCCTTAACTTCCTTTGCTTAAAATGATTCTTAGGAGATGAGGTTACCATATCTATGTAGTTCCTGTGTGTTGGGAGGGAGAGAGAGGACAGGGTCCCCAAAATAGGTTTGAGAGATAAGGATTCATAATAAGGGATAGAAGGGATCCTAAATAATTATTTGTTACCATAGACCTTGAATCATCTACCAGATAAAGGAACAAAAGAAAAAACAAAACAGATTTAATCTTATCCTGGAAACTTTTTGCAGGCATTTATCGGCTGCCTTACCTAAGTGTTGTGTCATTGCCTTGGCTATATACTAACAGGTCATAAAACCCTAATTAGGGAAAAGGACCCACATGTACAAAAATATTTATAGCAGCTCTTTTTGTTAGTGGCCAAGTACTGGAAATCGAAGAGATGCCCATCAGTTGGGGAATGGCTGAACAAGTTGTGGTATGTGAATGAAATGGAATACTATTTTGCTATAAGAAATGATGAACAGGTGGATTTCAGAAAAATTTGGAAAGACTTATATGAACTGATGCTGAGTGAAATTAGCAGAAGCAGAATATTATACACAATAAGAGCCACAGTGTGTGAGGACTGTTTCTCATAGACTTAGCCCTTCCCAGCAATGCCAGGATCTAAAACATTTCCAAAGGTCTCTTCATGCAAAATGCCATCTACATGCAGAAAAGAACTATGAATCTGAATGCAGAATGAAGCAGACTATTTTCTCTTTTGTTATTTTTTATTTAGTTTTTTCTTGTGGTTTCTTCCATTCGTTTTAATTCTCCTATGCAACATGACTAATGTGAAAATGTGTTTAATAAGAATGGATGTGTAGAACCCATATAAGACTGCATGCCATCTTGGGGAGGAAGAGGGGAGGGAGGGGGAGAAAATTTAAAACTCATGGAAATGATTATTGAAAACAAATGAGTTAGAAAATTAATAAAAAGACTACCCTAGTCAGGAAGAGGCTATTTAGTGACTATTCTTCAATAAACGACAGCAGAGAATCCAACAAGTGTTCCTCCTGAGATCCTAGAATCCTAGACTCAGAGCTGGAAGACACTTTAGAAGTCAGATAGTCCAATCCCCTTATTTTACAGATGAAAAGATTGAGACACAAGGAGCAGAAGTCACTTACCCAAGGTCACAAAAATAGATGGCAAATTGGATATTTTCATTCAGGTCTCTCATTTCAACAAATGCTATCAGAGCAGTGCAGTGGTCATGAGACCAGGAAGGATATCTGTAGAGACAATGCAGCAGAGAGTGTTGAGATGATACCCAGCTGAGAAGAGTAGAGAGTGGTATATTGATATAAGAAGAAGATATTAGTAGGTTGTAGCATTAGAAGTGTGACTATTCTTAGGCACATGGGCACCACGATTACACATTTTGCCAAAATGTTTGCTATCCCCATGTATACCCTGGCTTCCCAATTGGTTTTCCTTTCTAGAATCTCTCCTTTCTACTCAGTCATATGAACAGTTGCCAACTTGACATTCCTAAAAGTCTGACCTGTGACTTCCCTGCTGAAGAAGCTTCACTGACTCCCTATATTCCGTAGGATGAAATAAGAATCCTTCTATTTGGCCATTTTTAATTCTGTATAATTGGACTGAGCCTACATTTTTACTTTTTCAGATTACTCCTCTTCATATATTCTCTTTTTCAACCTTATTTTTCTACTTGTTTCTCGTACACCATGTTCCATTTCCAGTCTCCATGCCTTTGTTTCAGCTAACTCCCATGCATAGAATGATCTCCTCAATTTCACGTTTCAGAATACCTGTAACTTTCAAGACTTATTCCAGGTTCCATCTCCTACATAAAACCTTTTCTTGTATGATTTGTTTTTGTACTTTTCCTCACCTCCCAGCAACCAGTTCAGTGCCTTGCATATGCTAGATACTTAAAAGCACTTATTGAATTAAGAGACCACAAACAAAATGCTGAGAATATAGGGAGCAGTGGCACAGTGATAACAGAGAAGAGTAGAATCCATTGATGAGAGAGAGCTCATGGCCAACAAATCTGAAAAAGTGGTTCTACCGTCATCATTTCCTGTATTTATTGGGGCCATCCTCGGTACAGTAGTCTCTACCAGGAGCCATAAACATCAAGGAAAGAGCAAAGATGTTCATCAAGGAGACAGGAAATCCACAATGTCTAGAACTGCAAAGTTAACTTAGACAAAGAAGACTGGCTATTGGAGAGAATTTTCTGAGTGCCTCATAAGGTCTCAGGAGAAAAAGAAAGAAATAATATTTTGGAATATGTAAAATGAGATCAGGGCAAACCAAGGAGAGAGAATGCAACAGGGAAGCTTTTAAAGTCATTAAAAGGGATATTCCAAGCATCCTTGTTAGATCTTATCCATTTCTAACTATTGAGGACTGTTGTAAGCCTCAGAGTCCCCTTGCCTATGATTCTGTTGAGATACGTAAGGAAAGGTTCTAGCTAGAATAAACTTATGAACCAACCAGGCTTCAATTACAACTTAGAAATAAGGCAGGAGAATAATTAACCTGGGTCTGCACACTCCTGGATAATTATTTGCTTATCTCTTTGGTCTTAAGAGGGACTGAGAAATATTCATGAATTAATATATTAAGGAATTGTCAAGCTCAACTCTTGGTCCACACAATGAAGCTCATTTCCCCTTATTGACAGGCAACCCTCACGAGCTCTGGATTCTGGCCTCCCAGGGAGAACCATCTAAAAGGATGGGATTTCTAGATGAGTGGTCATGTCAATAAGTCTCAGTCACGGAGAAAGAGGCAAACAAGTCAATTAGTGAGTCCCAAAGGATAAGCTCGGTTCCCTGAAATTGTGCTCTCATCTCACGATTGCTTCAGGAGCCTTCCAATGTTTAAGTGACTCTTGACAGAGGGGATACACTATTTTCCTCCAGAATGAAAATACCAGTCCATGTACTTTGGGGGAAAATAAACCTTAGCTTAGATTTCCCTCCTATTGAAGATGATTCCCCTCCCATGCCCTCTCCAGGCACTTCCCTAGTCTCCTATTCAAAGTTAAATTCCAGAAAATTGGCCATATTATACATTAGGTCAACACTAGTGTATCATGGTACATTAGGTGCCAATAATTAAATTGACACCATCTGGACCAAAACATTGACTTTTCCCTGGTGTCAAAAAAAGCAAGGGCTGCAGAAGTTAGATTCAATGGTCTAGAAGCTTCTGAACACTAAGGAATTGAGGGATTCTGAAGTCAACAAAGTAACAACATAACACTTATCCAGGAAGTATTGCCTTACGTTGTCAACAAATTTTAAAAGAAAATAAGAATGTAAGTTCTTTGAAGGCAGGGATTTTTTTGCTCTGCCTTTGTTGGCATGACATTGAATTTAGTGAGTATTTAAATAAATGTTTGTGGAGATGGACTGAGGAAGTGAAGGATCTTGGTAATTTCTGCTGATACCCCTTCCTATAAGCAGATCCATTACTAAAGAATGGAGTGGAGCTGAGAGAGACGCCACTTTTGGGAACACTGATAGGGTAGAAGGTGATTTCTGAAGAGAGCAGGTGGGTCTGAAGTAGGAACATATGCTACCCTTCCATAATGATGTTTTTTAACAACCAATTAATTAGAACCATGGGAGAAAGAAAGGCAACAGAAGTTATGTTACATACATTCCACACCACCAAAATTTAGCATGCTGGCAACATTAGGACTTCTTCAGCAGCATATATATAACTAAGCTTAGCACCCAGTGGGCAAGAATAACTAGTTCAAGAAGGACCCTTCCAAAGGATTTAGTTTCTCTTCTATCCTTTTCTCCCTAGACTCTATCTTGGTCAACTCCCTCACCAACCCTATCATGTTCCTTTCATCCTTCATGGCAGCCTGCAATGCCACTTCCTAGCTATAGGACCTTGGTCAAGACACTTAACTTCTTGGATCTTCAGTTTCCATATCATTAAAAAAAAGGAATAAGAATTCTATTTTTGTTGTTCAATTGTTTTAGTCATGACTGACTCTGTGACTCCTTTGGGGGTTTTCTTGGCAAAGGTATTGGAATGATTTGCCATTTCCTTCTCTAGCTCATTTTACAGATGAAGAAACTGAGGGGAAAAGAGTTAAGTGACTTGCTCAGAGTCACATAGCTAGTATCTTAGGTCAGATTTGAACTCATGTAAAGGAGTCTTCCTGACTCTAGGCCTGATGCTCAATCCACTGTGCCACCTAGTTCACCCAGTAAATGTATTACCCGCCTCAGAAGGTTTATTTAACAAATTATTATGAACCAACAATTGGCATCCTTTGATTTCTGGAATATCATATTCCACTCCCTTCGATCCCTTAATGTAGAAGCTGCTAGATCTTGCATATCCTGATTGTATTTCCACAATACTTGAATTGTTTCTGTCTAGCTGCTTGCAATATTTTCTCCTTGACCTGGGAACTCTGGAATTTGGCCACAATGTTCCTAGGAGTTTCTCTTTTTGGATCTCTTTCAGGAGGTGATTGGTAGATTCTTTCAATATTTATTTTGCCCCTTGGTTCTAGAATATCAGGAGAGTTTTCCTTGATAATTTCATGAAAGATGATGTCTAGGCTCTTTTTTTGATCATGGCTTTCAGGTAGTTCAATAATTTTTTAAATTGTCTCTCCTGGATCTATTTTCCAGGTCAGTCATTTTTCCAGTGAGATATTTCACATTATCTTCCATATTTTCAATCTTTTGGTTTTGTTTTGTGATTTCTTGGTTTCTCAGAAAGTCATTAGCCTCCATCTGTTCCATTCTAATTTTGAGAGAACTATTTTCTTCAGTGAGCTTTTGAATCTCTTTTTCCATTTGGCTAATTCTGCTTTTGAAAGCATTCTTCTCCTCATTGGTTTTTTGAACTTCTTTTGCCAATTGAGTTAGACAATTTTTCAAGGTGTTATTTTCTTCAACATTTTTTGGGTCTCCTTTAGCAAGTTGTTGACCCATTTTTTATGCTTTTATTGCATCTCTGTCATTTCTCTCCCCAATTTTTCCTCCACCTCTCTTACTTGATTTTCAAAATCCTTTTTGAGCTCTTCCATGGTCTGTGACCATCGAATATTTATTTTGGATGTTTAGTATACAGAAGTCTTAACTTTTATGTCTTTCCCTGATGGTAAGCATTGTTCTTCCTCATCAGAAAGGATGAGAGAAGATATCTGTTCACCAAGAAAGTAATCTTCTATGGTCTTATTTTTTTTCTCTCTTTTGGGCATTTTTTCAACCAGTTACTTGACTTTTGGGTCCTTTGTCAAGAGTAAAGTATACTCTGGGAATCTGTAAGATCTCAGTTCCTCCAAAGTGGCACAATCAAGCATGTACACTGGTCTGGGAGCAGATAGACATTTGTGAGTCCAGAATCTTAGCAGTTTCCTCTCCACAGCCACCTGGACTCCAGTTCCACCAAGCCAGCACTGGGGGCCTGGGGGGGATTCAGTGAAGCTGTGGGGGCAGGGCCACCATTCAGTGGGAGACAAAGACTAGCTTCCTCAGGGCTCTACACAGAACCAAGTAGTAATTAGCTCCTCAGTGCCCCCAGGGGTTTTTACAATCCAACAATTTATGCAGGCTGCTGTGGGGGCTGTTGTAGGATCGACTGTGTCCTGCCTGATGTGGCCTCTGAGGCTGCTGCCTGAGGCAAGAGCTATGGGAAGATCCTTCTCCCTTTCCAGTCAGCTGAAAAAAAACCCTGTCACTGACCTTTGGCACCTATGGATTGAGGTATCTGCAAACACTGCTACTGCGACTGGAGCTTCTGCCCCTAAGGTATCCTCCTCCCAGAGCCTCACTGGGCAGCCGGTGCTGGGCTGGGCTCCATTCCATGTCCCATGCAACAGACATTTTCTGTGGGCCTTTCAGGTCATCCTGGGTTGGAAATCTCCTCCACTCTGCTGTTCTCCACTTCTGGTGCTCCAGAATTTGTTGAGAATCCCTCTCTACAGGTATTTTATGGGCTGTGTGGGGAGAGCCTGCATATGTGTGTCTTCCTATCCTGCCATGTTGACTCCACCCCTGGAAAATTTTTTTAAGAAATAAATGATTTTATATAATACTCTATGCCCTGAAAGTGCCACATTCACATTAACTATGATTATAGCTAATGATTGTATCATTGTTAACAATAATAACATTAATAGTAAGTTATCTACTGAGAAACAGTCTCATTATGACTTTGACAACCACTTGTGCTCTAGTAAAGATAGACCAGAGCCCTGAGCCCAAGATCCCAGGATGTAGCCGTCCTCCCCAAACCACCATCCATGTTTCCAGCTTGGTCTCCATAGCCCTCATCAAAAACAACCCTTTTTAAAAAGGGGCGCACTCTCCCTGCTACTACCAACACCAGCTGTGGACAAGTTACCATTGTTGGGCAAGCAATCCAAGAATCCTGGCGCATAGGAGTGCCTCCTAGACCATTACCCCCACTTCTAGACCTGTAACTATCATCCAAGGGAAAAAACACCCTATGAAGAAGAAACCCATCATTTCCACATTCACCACTACCAATCAAGTACCAGTCAAGAAAAGAGGCAGGAAATCCATGATGCCTAGAACTGCAGGCAGAGTACCCCAGCATCTCTTCACCCACAAGTATAGATTGGTTCTCTGGGGTCTCAGCCCCAACAGTCCTTGGGCCATGAGTCTTCAAGATATATTTCATGCCATTTTCTCCAGACACACAAAAACTATTCATTATATCTGTCTCTAAGTGGTAGCTATTCTAATTGTCACCTCCTCATGTGGGCTCAGAAATAGAAAGTTGAGATGATACAATTGTAGACTAAGAGCTATAAGGGACCTTAGAGGTCATCTAGTACAACAATTTAATTTTCTATAAGGGAAACCGAGGATCCAATGTGAGGTTTAGTAAATCCTTGCTTCTCCAAAGATGTATTAGGAAAACAAGAGAGAAAAATACCCTAATTTCTGGTTCAGATAGAACCGTTGTCTCACTCTATATCCCCAAGCTATATTAGTTTTTTTATGTAATTTTTGAAGTATGATGAGGATTTAAAATAAGAATTTCTCCAGATTTATAGTCAAAATAGAACCACTTGACATGGTTGTTTAACATCTGTTGAGCATCACAGTATTCTAGGTCTTGTACAGGAAGTCACTGACCTTCATGAGATTACATTTTAACTTATCATGAGCCACAGAGCAAACCTATAGAAAGCACATCATCCCAAAATATTTATTATTCCAAAGAAGGAAGCAGTTCCCCTATTTTCTATGTTGCTATCAGCTCTGGTAGTTTTCTGTGCATATTTTAGTCCATTAGAACAGAAGGGAGGATAGAGGATAAGGACAGGAAGGGGAGAGGAGGAGAGGAGATAGGAGAGAAAAGGAGGGGGGGAGGGAAGGAAAGGAGAGTGAGGGGAGGGCAGGAGAATGAAAGATAAAAGTCCATATCTTCTGGCCATATGGCTTCATTATAGAAGTACTCTTGGTATTTTTTTTGTAGCACCTTAGTCTCTAACTGAATATCTGAGTGAAGGAATCACCTCACTCATCCAAATGCAGTCCATAGGCAACTCAAACTGATATACTCCTTTTTTTTGAAGATATTGACAGTTCCGACTATGCAACCAACAGAAAATGGCTACTCCCAACCACATGGTTAACCAACAAAAACCAGTTACAGAATGGCCACACATGCTCTAGTCTCCCCAAGGCATTTTTCTTATAATTTCATCAAGATTCTCCCAGAAACAGGTCCCTAAAGTCTTTCACTCAGGGAGCTACCATCAGGGTTCTGCACTTGCACCAGACCTCTATTACTCTGGAAACCAGGATAGTTTTCAGAAGTTTGGATGATTAAGGAAAGTAGAGATAAATAGGCAACAAATTGAATAAGTAATGTGGAGACCAAACTATCCTTAGAAACAAGAGTCTTCCTTGTTTCTAAATGGTTTTGACTACAAATGAGGGAAATGACCCCTAGGCATGTTCTTTGAAAAGACACTAGATTAAAGCATTGCAACTTTCTCTAGAGATTCAAAGGATGAATACTAGTCTAGATTCTAGGAGTGAAAAACTTCCAGGAGGATCATACTTTAGGGAGAATGGGACCTCAGCTAATGAACATAGCTATAAATACATGGATGTGCCTGCATGCATTCTCTAGCAGCCAATATCAAGCATTTACATTTACAAAGGAAAGATGACACTTGAAGTTCCCAAACAACCAGCCTCCTTATATACACTGAGAAAAGTGTATATAAGCTAGACATTATAAAACATACATGGATAGCTGTACTTTGGCTGGCCTTATACCAGACATTCTAGGGCTGAAGAGGATGTGGGAAAGCCATCTAGCTTTCACAGGAAATATAGCAGGAAAATTGTTTGTCCTTCATTCTCAAAAAGATCCATGACATTAACTAGGTGATGCCTATGCAAAATTACCAGCCTCACTTTGTCATGCAGAGTCATTTTGGCCCAGCGGACAGATATAGATCAGGATGACTGAGGATGGCCCCCACCTTGGAAAGGGCCTGGGTTCAAACCCTGCCTTCTTTTATGGTTACCTATGTGACCTTGGGCAAATCAGTCAGTTAACCTCCATAGACCTCAGTTTCCTTATCTGTAAAAAGGAGGTAGTTGTACTAAATAGGCTTTGAGGTCTCTTTCAGTTCAGGTCTATGATCCCTTCCCTAGAAGGGAATAGTGGCATAGTGGAAAGAGCACTGCAATGGATATCAGAAGCACTGAGCTTAAGTTATTGCTGTTCTCATACTTGCAGTGCAATCTTTCACAATTTATATAAACTCTCTCCAGAATCCCTATTCTTCTTTAAGGCTCAGAGAAAGCACCAGCTTCTACAAGAAATCACTCCTAATCCTCCAAAGTCTTCTGTCCTATTCCTCTCATCAGCTTGTATTTATTTTGCATTTACATATATATATTATATATATATATATATAT
>JAQQSK010015078.1:0-10906 GCA_028658325.1 Potorous gilbertii
TAGCATATGTGAATCTTTCTACTCCACCATCTTGGCTCCTCCCCTCTATGGACTGGATTTGGCCTTTGGGCCATCATTTACTGAGCCCAGCACTGAAATACAAATGTGGTAGATCTATTTTTCTTAATGGTGAAAAGAATTTGTTATAAAAATCTTTGCAAATCTTTTCTTTTATCTGCTTGTTGACCTCCTTCCAGCTTAGCTGTTAAATGTTCTTAGGTTTTTTGCCCTTTTCTTGGTTTTATCTCTTGCCAATCTTTCTTTAAACTGATTTATTTTCTACTTCTCTTAATTTTATGAGGTATTACTGTCAATAATCTTACACTATTCTCCTTTGTAAGGTTTTATGAACAAGTCTATATTCTAAATTGCTGTTACCCTGGCTGCCATATCTTTCAGTCCTGACTAAAGTGCTTTGAAGGCTCTTTTGGTCTCTTCACAATGGCAGTCGATTTATATGTGTTGAATTTCTTCATAAAATTTTTGTATTCAATGTCCATGCTCTTCCTTCCATACCATATTCTGTTTTTTTAAATATAAATAGCCTGTTAATAGGTTAGACTAGAGTTATTTTAACCCTACGTCTTATTTTACTTTCTTCTATATTTGTACTAATTTTGATTTTTTTGTAGTCAGTGGTCTTGCTATACACAGACAGCTGATTCAGAAATGACTTCCATATTAGTAGTGAGTTGTTTTTTGACTGTTAAAATATCAGTTTCATTCTTTGTAAGGTTATTCACTGTCATTTCTGATTCTTATCTTAAGGAAAGTATTCATGATTTATAGATATGAGCCTCCTGTCTCTGGACTCTTTCATTCCTCATTCCTGACCCATTCTTTCCAATATATTTTTTTCACCTTTCTCACATACTCCCAACTTTTCATTAAAGTCATTAAACACTTTATAGAAAAACAAGAACATCAGAAAGCAAACCCTAAACTCAAGCAAATGTTAAAAGCTCTGAGGAAGCTGGACAGATTCCAGGATAAATGTAAGAATAATGACAACCAATAAATCTGCTGGCTACTGCCGAATATTATGGTATATGTTGGTCTAATTAGAGATATTTATCTAGGTCTTGTAGAATTTATTTGCTTCTTTATCTTCTACACTAGAGAGTGCAAAACTGTAAATATTTCCATAGTGGTCTTTTTGCAAATATTTATCATGACCACTGTCTCTCTCTAAGGAAAATCTGTGAGCCATCCTTCCACTTAGCTGTAACTTCCTGCTGTTTATCTCATTTAATTTATTTCAAGAATATCAAGATTGATACCATTGGTTTCCTCCAATATTGTGTCCACTCATTGGTCTCTGGATAAGGATCTCACATTTAGATAGTACAGTACTAAAGTTAAAGTTTATAGACGGTCTTTTGAGGCACCTTCTGCACCATTTTAAGACCACACAACTGCTGTCATTTTAGTGTTCGATTTTTTTTCATGGATTGCCACAACCAAATGATTAACTACCAAGTGGCATAGTGTAGTGCCTAGTATATAGTACCTACTTGGCAAATGCTTGTTTTCTTTCCCTCACCGCCTTTTCCCTTCAATATCTTAGTTAGGTTAGTCCTCATAAAACAGACCCAAATTTATTGTGAGGGCTTTATTCAAAACCTTATTAGATTGCTCCTCTGGGTCACCACCACACTAGGATAAGACACTGGAATAAGACTTTGTGGAGGTTGCCAACCAAGAATTGTATAGAGCAAGTAACATAAAGGATATCATCAAAGAACTGCAGGACCAAAAAATAAAATCATGTGGCAAGGATATAATTGATGGGATAGTCCAAATCCTCCACTAGTATTCACATATCAAGAGAACTAGAGGAAAGCTATAATTGATTTGAAATAGGAAATCATCTTGACCACTACCCTCATTTTACAACTGAAGGTCAGAGAAATTAAGTGAGTTTCTCAGCATCACACAAGTAAAAAGTAGTGGAGTTGGGTCATCATACAATATGAAATAGTAACTCACACTTCTAGAGAACTCTAAAGTTCCCAAGGTACTTTTCTCATAAGTCTGTGTGGTAAGAACTCCAAGTATGGCCCCCATTTCTCATAGATGAGAAAACTGAACCTCTGAAAGGTTAAGAAATGCCAGTGATCCATAGCTAATGAAGATCTAAGGTAAAACTCAAACTTAGGTATTTTGATTCAAAGTTTAGCTCCACTTCCACTATGCCTCTCTGACTCCCATTACTCATTGCCACAAGCAAAGTAGTGAGGTGGTGTTTTGCATCTATTGTTTATTTGGTTCTTGTGGATAGAGGCCACAAGGTTGTTGTCTTAAAGGGATTCAAAGTCTAATCTGAAAGTTTAAAGGCTTTTAAAGTAAGCAGAAGTGAATCCAGAGGTTGTCATTTTGTTCAGGCCAGAGAGACTCTCTAATTGAACAAAGTTCTTCTTTCTATCAAGTCCATAGCCCATTACCACCTCTATTCCTGGAGATTTCAAGTCATGTAAATCCTTCTGGAAACTTATCTAAAACATCCCTAATGACATTGCCTTGTTGAGCAGCAATTCGGTTGAACCCAATAAATATTAGTGTTCACTGGAGGTTTTTGTCCAATGAAAAGTACATTAGTATATGATTGGAAGAGCTGAGTCATGTCAATATTGATTTTCTCTCAATTACCAAAGCAATAAGAAAAGAAGACCTTACAGAAATGAACCAATGACCAATAAAAATGAAAACAAAGGAGTTGATTTTCTTATGTGCCCAAAACAACAGGAAACCTCATTTCAGGGGATACTTGATCATCTCATTCCACTATTCTTATGACAAACATAGGTAAAAAGACCACCCTGAATATAATTGTAACTTAAATACCATGTGCTGCAGGACACCGAGGCAAAAACATTCTCTGAAGTGTTTCACAAGATTCCCCAGGCCAAATGAATATATATTTTGATATCTAGATAACATGGAATTCCTAGTTATCTCCATGCCTTAGGTAATCAAATTTGAAAATCATGGCTTAATACTCCCTCCCCTCAATGTGTTCACTATATTTATAGACCATGGACATTCAAGAACCATAGATCAAATGCAAAATTATTTAAGACAGACTAGCTATATAACTTGTATGAAAATAAACAGGCAGTGGAAATCATTCTCTTTCCTACCTATACCATAAACAAAAATGGTTGTAACCCCCAAGTGAGTAGGAGTAATTCTCAAGGAGAACCTCAAAAGGGAATGGGAAAGCTGCTACTCCTGTATGTGAGCAGAAAGAGTGAATCAATTCTTTTGTCTCCCTGGCTTCATCTTCTTGCCTTTGGATATTTAGAGGAAGCTAAGTGGTTCACTGGATGGAGAGTTGACCCTGGAGTTAGAAAGGCCTGAGTTCAAATGGAACTTCTGTCTTTCACTAGCTATGTGGCTTCAGGCAAGTCACTTCTTTTGGCCTCAATTTCTTCATTGCAAAATGAGGATAATAGCAACACCTACCTCCCTGTCTGGTTGTGAGCATCACGTGAGATAATATTTGTAAATATCACTTTGCAAACTTTAGCTATTACTTCTTGGGTTCATTCATTCTCCTCGATATCTCCATTATGGGCAAATGAGGTAAACAGGGTAGCTCCCTATTTCAACCAATAACTTCAGTGTAGAAACAGACATGGGCAAGGATGGTGAAAAATATATTGGATAATATGGCTCACATTTGTGACTCAAAGGGGACCAAATAACTACTGAGAAGTCTCACATCTCTGTATCATAAGTACTTCATACATTCAGGCTAGAAACGGTGAGCATCAATCACAAAAAAGTTGAATATATCTTAATAGACAGGGAATAACTGATTACTCACAGGGAAGTCATATCAAATTATCAGTCTGTGAATAGGCAAACCATTAACTGAATAAAGCATAGATGAAAAAAAATTAAACCATCTAATTAGAGAAAAAACTAAAGATGAGAAGGTATTGTGAACAACTAAAACATTCGACCTATCAAAATGAACTGTCAGTGTAAAAAAAAAATAGGAAATGAAAACATTGACCTTGACTATCATCAATTCCTATAACCATTTAACCAATGCAAAGTAAATGTCACAATCAGGAGGCAAAAAAAGTCCCAAAACTGTCTTAGTCAGCAAACACATTCAGATATTGAAGTATATGTAGCAACCAACTTTCTCAGATGCAGTAAATAAAGCTAAGGACATTTTAAGAGACAAGATGAAATGTAGAGAGCATCTAACATATCATATTACCACATATGTGTGTGTGTTTGTCCTTTGTTGCTGAAGAAAACCATGCCATCAGAGAAATAATGACATGACTTGCACTTGACTTTGTTTTGAGTGAGGGAGGTCTGTGCAGGTCACCAGCCTGACTTCTCCTTCAGAGCCATCTGAATCCAGTGACCAGATATTCATCAAGATGACTGGAGATGACCCAGGATGAAGCAATTAGGGTTAAGTGATTTGCCCTAAAATCACCCAGCTAATGAGTGTCAAGTGTCTGAGGTGAGATTTGAACTCAGGTCCTTCTGACTCCTGCACTGGTGCTCTATCCACTGCACCACCTAGCTGCCCCTACCACTTACGACATGGATATGAAATGTGATATAAAAACTATAGTCAAGTCCGAGATCAATTTTTTTCCCAGAGATTTTGATAAAAGCATAGATGACATGCTTATTGAGATTGCAGGGGACACAAATCTAAAAGGGATAGCCAGCACAATGAATGACAGATTCGGGATCCAGAAAGATTTCGAAAAGACTAAAACAGTGGTCCGACAAACTTTGTTGGTGACCTATTTTTCCTTTAGCAGCCCGTGAACAAGAAAGTGCAGTGTCACATGCTACCAGAGATCAAAAAGAATGAGTCTTGAGAGAAAGCCATCAGATTTAGTGATTAAGAGATCCTTTGTACTTCTGAAGAGAGCAATTACAACGGAGTCAAGGTTAATGAGGAGGCTGCTAAACGGATAAATGCTGCCATGGGCCTGGACTTCGTAACACTTGAATTCAAATTCGGCTTCAGACACCTAGTGGCTATGTGACACTGGGCAAGTCATTCAAGCTGTCTGCCTCAGTTTCCTCAAGTGTAAAATGGGGATAATAGTAGCACAGACTTCCAGGGGTCCCGAGGGTCACATGAGACCATATTTGTAAAGTACTTAGCACAGTGCCTAGAACACAATAGGCACTTAATCAATGCTTGTTTACTCCTTCCTTCTTTCTTTCCTTCCTCCCTTTTCTTCCTTCCTTCCTTCCTTCCTTTTTGATTGGTTACTTGTTGGGGTTGTCCCATGGCTCAATGGGGGTGGCAGGCCCTTACTTTGAATATCATTGGCTAGAGTGTTGTATGGAATCTAATAACATGAAATGCAGTGGGGACAGAAATTAAAACCTGTATGGGTTCAAAAACTCAGCTTATAAAAGGCTTAGGAAATATAATTGTATGTTGTCTCCCCCATTGGAATGTGAGCTCTTTAAGAGCAACATCTGTCTTATCTAAATGTATTCCCAGTGCTTTGCACAATTATAATAGCCAATATCACTTAGAGCTTTAAAGTTGGCCAAGTGCTTTACAAATGTTAACTCATTGATCTTTACAACAACCCTATGAGATTGATTGCTGTTATTATCCCTATTTTACAGATAAAGAAACTAAGGCAGACAGGTTAAATGACTTTCCCAGAGTCATACAGCTAGTAAGAGTCTGAAGCAGAATTCAAATTCAAGTCTTCCTGACTCCAAGTTCTTCACTCTGTCCACTATGCCATCTGACTGCCTAACTTTTCATAAAATTCTTAATCAATACTTCATTCCAGTCAGTGAGCCAAGTTATACGAAAAGAAGAGGGAGTGTTTGTGACATAGACACTCAACAGTGTGATATGGTAATACAATTTTAGACTGTTGTGTTCATCCTTCGTTTTCAAAGAGGACCATGAAATCAGAGAAATGGTGACATGACTTGCACTTGCCTTTGATTTGAGTGAGAGAGGGCTGTGCAAGGTCACCAGCCTCACTTTCTCTTCCTGAGCCATCTGGATCCAGTGACCAGATCTTCATCAGGATGACTGGAGACAGCCCAGGATGCAATGGGAGACTTTGACCTTTTAGGCTAAGGCCTTTTCAGGTTCTTGTTTCAAGTGAGGTAATGCCCTTTCAGTGAATAGGTCTCTTTAAAAGGTAGTCAAGGGGATGGCCCCTTTAATAGAAAAGAAAAATAGATATATCACTCTAGTTGGGGCAGGAGCTTCAGGGTTGTTGTTTGGAAGAGAAACCATTACTACTGCCATTCACTCTAAGCCAGGAGGGTCCAAAACCAGTCATTGAGTGGAGGTTGGGCAGGGACCCTACCCTGTTTAATCCATGGAGTTTAGAGTGCATGGAGTCCAAGGCTTTAGGGGATACAAGAAAGAAGGGAAGGGAAGAGGAAGGAAAGAAAAGAGAAAGGAAGGAAAGGGTCCTCATTTAGGCAGCTCAATCTACTCACAGGTTGTATTCGTCCTTTGTTTTCAAAAAGGACCATGACATCAGAGAAATGATTACATGACTTGCACTTGACTTTGTTTTGCCTGAGGGAGGACTGTGCAAGGTCATCAGTTTCACTTTCTCCTGCTGAGACATTTGGATCTAGTGACCAGATATTCTTCAGGAAGGATATCAGCACCTGGAACATAATCGAGTAGTGTGACCAAGAAGCTTTATGTCATAAGATGATTGGTTGGAGGAACAAGAGACAGGAAGACTTAGGGGGAAAAGAGGAATGACCACTGTTTTTAATAAGTATTTGAAGAGCTGTGGGAGGAAAGGGGATATAAACTAGTCTTCTTTGACTCCCAGAGAGCTACACTACCAAAAAATGGGTGAAAATCACAAAATGTTAGGTTTGGGCTTGATGTTGGGAAAAACTTCATTTTAATGAGAGCTCTCTAAAAACACAATAGAGATAGCTAGCTAGGTGGTACAGTGTGCTGAGCCTGAGTTCAAATTTGACCTCAAGGCACTTACTAGGGACCCTGGGCAAATCACTTAACCCTATTTGCCTAAATTTCTTCACCTGTAAAATGAGCTGGAGAAGAAAATGGCAAACCACTCCAGTATCTTTGTCAAGAAAACTCCAAATGGGGTCACAAAGCATCAAACATGACTGAAAAAACTGAATAATAATGAGTTGGGATGCACTGAATATTAAGCAGAGGCCAAGTGATTGTTTTTAGGGGTGTTGTTGAAGTTGGAGAAGATCTCGAAGATCTCTTACAACTCCAAGTCTGAGCTTTAAATCTTATCTTGAATACATGCATATATGAGTCTAAGTCATTTAACTTCCCAGTGCCCCCAGGTGACTTTGGAAGACAGAACAGATGGGAATCTACATTGGATAAAAAAAGGGGTGTGACTCTGGAAAACTCCAAATGGCCAGGCAGATGGAGATCTACATTGGTAAAAAGGAATTTAAAAAGAACTATTGCATGCCCACAGTAATCCCAAACATTCTCTTCTCTCTTCAAACTTCCTTCACAATCTCTCTCCTCTCACTCTCAGCTGAAGTTTTTTACCTTACATATAACTGGGAAAATAGCCTCTGCCATGAGCTCCCACTTCTCTCCGACTATCAAAATTCCTTTACACCATTCTTCATCTCTTCTTTACTCCTCACTTTCACCTCTTCGAATCCCCAGCTTCCTTCACCTCCCAGATGAAGCATTACCTCCTGAAGACTTCTATGATTCCTCTTCCACCAGGACTGACCTTGTATTTATTTTGTGTGTATTTTTTATTTACTCATATTTGCATATACTATTTTGCTCCATAACATGTCAGCTCCTTGAGGACAGGGATTGTTTAATTTTTTAGTCTTTGTATTCCTAGTATAAAGCTAAACTATCTGGAAAATAGTAGGTGATTAATAAATGCTTGTTGATTAATTATGCAAATAACTATTAGGACAGAGATTCCCTAGTAGATTCAGGGATTGCCTAATGCTTTGTAGTCCTCCCCCTAAACCCTATGGGTTAGGCCCTGTCCCAGTAATAAAAACAGCAGGACTTTGATTTGTACTGAGTTTTACCATTTACATAGTGTTTGCCTCACAAAAAAGCCTTATAAGATAGGAAAGGTGTATTATGGGAGGAACTCCGTGCCATTGTTTTATCCCCACTTGAGATCTGTTCTCTAGAGGTTGACACTGCAGAGTGCCCACCCATGCCAGAATTCAAGGATGTGGTAGGTACTCCCTCTTTACAGGTACATGCAATCAAGAAGTTCCAGGACAGCTCCCCCAAAAAAGCTGTCATAGTAAGTGAGAGAGCTCATTTACTTTAATTCAAAGACATTCTGTTCAGAGAGGTGTTACTGACTTACCCAGTTTTAAGGGACAATGGGTATTTGAGAGTGAGGATAAGGAAAATAGGCCTGTGATATCCTCTTTTGTATATGGGTTTGGCCCTGGAATGAAGTATCCTAGGCTATGTAATCCTGATTCTACCACTTTAAGTTCATCAGGAAAGCCATCCAAATCCCACATGTGTGGGGCTGTTTATAACAACTTACCCAAAAGTAACACCAATAGTGGATCAGAAGACAATTCATTGGAACAGAATAGAATTCAATTAGATACATGCATTCACGCACGCACATATGTATATATACATACATTCACACATACATACACATATGTATATATATATACTATGCTTATTGATACTATGTACCAAGCAAGCACTGTATTAAGCTCTAAAGATACAAAGGCAAAAGTGAAACAGTCCCCACCATTAAGATTATATTCTAACCAGAGACAACACACACATAATATATATAATATACATATGCATACATGTACATAGATACATATAAAATAAATGTACACAATCCACATGTATATAATGTATAGTCACATGTATAAAACATACATAATACTATAAAGACATATTATGTATGCACATATATAATGATTATATCATGTTGATTTGTTAAATATGATTGATTTGTTTACCTTCCTTTCCTTGCCTAATTATGTTTGTTGAACACATACATATATGATACATTTAAAATGCACATATAGTGCATATAAGAGTTATATGCGTATGCATGTATTATATGTGCATTTTTTATTTATGTATGTGAGAGATATCCCTTTATCTCTCACTTAAATGTATGTGTGTGTCTCTCTGGTTAGAATATAATCTCCCTGAGGGTGATGTATCACCAAGGCAACATTCACAGCGCTGGTGGTGACTCTGAATATGCCAGTGTAGTAGACTCTTCATATAGAAGGCAGAAGAAAAACATTTATTTAAACACCAGAAAGCCAAATCCCAGAACCAGAAAGCAAAATCCATCATGGTGACCAAGAAGTTAATAAACATGATCACAACAGAGGGCAAAGCCATTCTCCAACCTCCCCTTCCCCAGTCAGGGCTGTCTCGCTATCAACTGTCACAATGTGTCAGTCTCAAACCTCCCTGATTCAGCCAGGGCCTTCTTACTATCGTGTCAGTTGACCTGTGTCAGTTGGGCCTGTGTCAATTGGCCTCCATTCTTTCCCCTCTGACTTGATCCTACTCACTCACTTCCTCCCAATTCTGCTCCACCCTTCCTGTTCTGCCTCTTCAGCAAGCTCCTCCCACCACATGTGACCCAGGCTTCCAGGTGATTTAAGCAGATCATATGGGTCTATTAATTAATGAGAAAGATCTTTCCATTTAAATTACTATTACAAGTGGAGACTGTTTCACTTTTGTCTTTGTATCTTCATTGTTTAATATAGTGCTTGGCACCTAGAAAGTGCTTGGTAACTTTGTCAGTTAATTGAAGGTATATATTTATACATATATGTATAAGGATGTATATATTGTATGTTAATCATATGTAATATTATGAACACAGATACATAGATATACATACATACATATGTGCAGAGTATCTCCAAAATTTTAGAGCTGAGACAGTTAGATGGCACAGTGGATAAAGTACCCACCCTGGAGTCAGGAGGACCCGAGGTCAAATCCAGCCTCAAATACTTACTAGCTGTGTGACTTCAGACAAGTCACTTAATTCTGATTGCTCCCCTTCCCCCCGCAAAAAAGTTTTAGATTAGTTTTAAATTTTTAAAACTGCCTTAAGACTCTGTGTGTGAGTGTGTGTAAAAGTACACATGAGATGTATACAAAAGGAAGGTATTTTGGGGAGGGAGGGCACTAGCAGCTGTGGGATCAGGAAAGTCTTCATGGAGAAAAAGGCACATGAGCTGAATTGAAGTAGAGGCAGAAAACACATAGCTCACATTCACGGATAATCCTCTCTTCTTATTTTAGCCTTAACCTTCTGGCAGGGCATAACTAGGACTAATGACTAGAAGTGAGAGGGAGGCAGACTTCAGCTACTTATAAGTAAGAACACTGTAACACCCAACGCTCTTCAAAAGTGGAATGGACTGCTTCATGGAATAATCATTTCCCTTGTCACTAATTATTCAAGCGAGGATCCTAGTGGTGGCCAGGAGGCTGGACCTCCAAGGTGACCTCTGAGTTTATAGAACTCAGGAGTGCTATGATTCAATGGCCTTTCTCTCTCATCAAACTTTTTATTAAAGTCATTAATAAGAAACTAAAAGAATTGATTTCTTTAGCTTCTTTCCCTAATTTAATTGTATATGTTGGTGCTGAAATAGAGCTATGTTCAAATCTAACATAGGTATCTGATCATGAGAAAGCTACTTAGCCTCTCTGAGTTTTAACCTCCTAATTTACAAAATGGAGTTAATAATATCTACCCTAACCTCACAGGTGTGGTATAAGCATCAAATGAGAAAATGTAGGTAAAGCACTTTGTAATCTAATCAGTATCAGTTATTACTATCTAACAAAATGACCACAAGGTTAATAGTTTTAATTGATTTAATTTTAATTTATTTTTATATTATA
>JAQQSK010015079.1:0-10906 GCA_028658325.1 Potorous gilbertii
GTTGTTTACAAGAAACACACTTGAAATAAAGTCACACACAGAGATAAAATATAGGGTTGGAACAGAAGATTCAATTTCAGTTGAAGAAAAAAAATGTAGGGATTGCAAACTTGATCCCATTCAAAGCAAAAGTGAAAACAGACCTAATTAAAAGAGATAATCAGAGAAACTACATTTTGCTAAAAGTAACCATAGACAAATGAATATAAAAAAATTTACAGCAAGTTTTTCTGATAAAGGCCTCATTTCTCAAATATATACTCAGTATAGAACTGAGTCAAATTAATAAAAATAATAGCATTCTCCAATATATAAACATATATGTACACATACATATATATGTGGTAGTTTATGAAAAAATACTCTAAATCCCTAGAGAAATGCAACTTAAAATAACCTGAGGTACTATCTCACACCTATCGGAAATGACAAATGATGGAAGGGATGAGGAGAAAATAGGAAGACTAATGCATTGTTGATAGAGTAGTCAATTGTAACCTCTTTGGAGAACAATTTGGAACTATGTGCAAAGGGATATGAAACTATTCATAACCTTTGACCCAGTAACACCACTACTAGATCTGTTTCCCAAAGACCAAAGAAAAAGGGAAAGGATTCATACAAAAATATTTATAGAAGCTCTTTTTGTGGTGTTAAAGAATTGTAAATCAAGGGAATGCTCTTCAATGGAGAATGGGTGAACAAGTTGTGGTATATGATTTTGATGGAGTGTGAAATATTAATCAATTATTGATCAATCACTTATGTTTAATCACATTCTTTAATTGCATATATCATTTAGTTCTTTTTAAAAAAAATATTTTTTAGTTTTCAACATTCATTTCCACAAGATTTTGAGTTCAAAATTTTCTCCCCATCTCTCCCTTCCCCCACCCTGAAACACCATGCATTCTGATTACCCCTTCTCCCAATCTACTCTCCCCTCAATCACATCCCTCCCTTCCCTTATCCCCATCTTCTCTCTTTTCCTTTTGGGCTAGATAGATTTCTATACCCCATTACCTGTATTTATTATTTCTCAATTGCATGCAAAAACAATTCTCAACATTCATTCCTAAAACTTTTAGTTCCAACTTCTCTCCATTTCTTCTTCCCCACCCATCCCCATTGAGAAGGCAAGCAATTCAATATAGGCTATATATGTGTAGTTGTGCTAAAGACTTCCATAATAATCATATTGTGAGACTAATTATATTTCCCTCCATCCTATCCTGCCCCATATTTATTCTATCCTCTCCTTAGACCTTGTTCCTTCCCTAAAGTGATTACTTCTTATTTATTACTCCTTCCTCCCATTTGCCCTTCTTTCTATCATCCCCCACCCCATTTATCCCCTTTTCCCCTGCTTTCCTGTAGTGTAAGATAGGTTTTCATATCAAATTGAGAGTGCATGGTATTCCCTCCTTAAGCCAAAATATGAGAGTAAGCTTCACTTTTTCCCTCTCACCTCCCTTCTTTCTCCTCCACTGAAAAAGCTTTTTCTTGTCTCTTCTATGAGAGATAATTTGCCCCATTCTACTTCTCCCTTTCTCCTCCCAATATATTCCTCTCTCACACCTTAATTTTATTTTTTTAGATATCATCCCTTCCTATTTAACTCATCCTGTACTATATGTGTGTGTATACATTTATATATTATATATATATATATATATATATATATATATATATGTATGTATGTATGTATAATCCCTCCAACTACCCAAATACCAAGAAAAGTTTCAAGAGTTACAAATATTGTTTCCATGTAGGAATGTAAACAGTTTAACTTTAGTACGTCCCTTATGATTTCTCTTTCCTGTTTACCTTTTCATGCTTCTCTTGATTCTTGTATTTGAAAGTCATATTTTCTATTCAGCTCTGGTCTTTTCATCAAGAATGCTTGAAAGTCTTCTATTTCACTGAAAGATCATTTTCCCCCTGAAGTATTATACTCAGTTTTGCTGGGTAGGTGATTCTTGGTTTTAATCCTGGTTCCTTTGACTTCTGGAATATCATATTCCAAGCCCTTCGATCCTTTAATGTAGAAGCTACTAGATCTTGTGTTATCTTGATTGTATTTCCACAATACTCAAATTGTTTCTTTCTGGCTGCTTGCAATATTTTCTCCTTGACCTGGGAACTCTGTAAGTTGACTACAATATTCCTAGGAGTTTTCCTTTTGAGATCTCTTTCAGAAGGTGATCAGTGGATTCTTTCAATATTTATTTTACCCTCTGATTCTAGAATATCAGGACAGTTTTCCTTGATGATTTCATGAAAGATGATGTCTAGGCTCTTTTTTGGATCATGGCTCTCAGGCAGTCCCATAATTTTTAAATTGTCTCTCCTGGATCTATTTTCCAAGTCAGTTGTTTTTCCAATGAGATATTTCACATTGTCTTCTATGTTTTCATTCTTTTGGTTTTGTTTTGTAATTTCTTGGTTTCTCATAAAATCATTAGCTTCCATCTGTTCCATTCTAATTTTTAAAGAACTACTTTCTTCAGTGAGCTTTTGAAACTCCTTTTCCATTTGGTTAATTCTGCTTTTTAAAGCATTCTTCTCCTCATTGGCTTTTTGGGCCTCTTTTGTCATTTGCGTTAGTCTATTTTTAAAGGTGTTATTTTCTTCATCTTTTTTGGGAGGTTTCCTTTATTTTATTTTCAGCTTATTACTACAATATTTATTTGTCTTCCCTCTGTCAAATCCTGAGCCCATGACTTTCCCCAGGGCCACCTGGTAAGATGGAGTGGGAGGTATTTACAGGCTGCAAGAGACATGGAAGGACCAGGAGGAACATTCAGAAACATTGGAGGATAGAAATGGCTCCATCACATGGTCAAGAGGATGAGGAAGGCCATCATCAGGCAAAAGAACCCCATGGCCTCAGACAGGGCAAAGCCCAGGATGGTGTAGGAAAAGAGCTGCTGCTTCAAGGAGGGGTTTCTGGCATAACCAATGGTGAGACTTCCAATCACAGTCCCAATACCAGCTCCAGAGTCAGCCACCCCCACAGTGACAGCCCCAGCTCCAATAAACTTGGCTGCTGTGTCAATCACCATTGAGACAGTGCTAGTTTGGAATCCACATCTGGGGACATGAGGTCAAGGGACCTCATGCTGCCAAAATGCTGAGGTTCTCATCTGCCTGAACCTCTGGCTGTTTTAGCACCACTGCAGATAATGGTCTACTCAGCAGCTGAGAGCTACTCCTCACAAGGGCAGGGGTAGAGATGAACTTGGCACAGGTGTACATTCTCAAGGGGTGAGGGGCAAAGCTGAAGAGCTATTGGCAGAGCAGAGGAGACAGCTTGGTTCTCCTTTAGCGATGCTGACTAACTTTTCATGATTTTCTTGCATTGCTCTCATTTCTCTTCACAATTTTTCCTCCACCTCTCTTACATGATTTTCAAAATCTTTTTTGAGGTCTTCCATGACCAGAGAAAATTACATATTTATTTTGGAGGTTTTGGATGCAGAAACCTTGACTTTTATGTCTTCCTCTGATGGTAAGCATTGTTCTTCCTCATCTGAAAGGATGGAAGAAAATAGCATCTATAGTTTTATTTTTTCACCCCCTTTTTTGGGTATTTTCCCAGTCAGTTACTTGACTTTTGAGTTTTTTGTCAAGAGGGGGGTACACACTGGGGAGCTGTAAGCTCTCAGTTCCTCCAAGGTGGCACAATCAAGTAAACTCCTCTCCTCTCCTGGCCTATTCTCTGGTCTGAGAGCTACCAAAGCTTTTTTGCCCATGATCTAGCCAAGTTGAGGTGGGTTGGTGGAGGGGGAGCAGACAAGAGACATAGTTAAGAAATCTTTGTTCCCAACTGAAGGAAAGTAAGTGACATTATAAAGTACAGACCAAAGGTTGTTTCCTCTACTATCAATCTCCAAATTGTGGTTTGATTCTGTAAAATTTGCTCTTATTCTTTCCTTAGAGTAATCAGTTTATTTTAGTGTAGAAAAGGGAAGGTGATTTTACTGATTAGAAAAAAGTAAACTGGAACTAGTGAATTCTCACATTTTTGCAGTATGACCATGGCAATAAGAAAGCTTGTTCTAAAATGAAGAAATAACTGAAAAGTAAGTGAAATTTAATGATGCCCTTGCATTTTAAATTAATTATTTAGTTAAATTAGAAACACTGTAAACCTAAACCTGTGCTGAAATTAGTGAAAGTGAAATTAGTTAAAAATTGTATTTCAATAGAAATAAGGCTATAATAATTTAGGGTAAAAATGACTGAGAACAGAATTAAACATCATAGTGATGGAGTCCTAATAGAGCGGCCCCCAGTCCCAGAAGTCTAACTTCATTACAGGCCCGCTGAACCTATGTCACTGTCCTGAATTCTTCATATATGTCTCCCTGCTCACTAGAACAACAGGTGTTTCTGAAACTCATAGTTCTCATAGAAACAGCAGGCATGGCAATCCAGGCACTGCCTCTATCCAACCATGACCTCCAGACTCATTCCTACAGAAACAGGTGTGTTCTTGTAGTCAATCACAATCACATCATCCATCTAGCCCAAGACAGGACCACAATACCTAACTATCTATCTTGACCAGACAGGACCACTATAACTAGCCAATTGGAGGGCAGCAGGTCCAGAATGTTTAACTATCAAACCATAGATGGGCCCCCTCCTCCATTATCCAATCCTTTAACAAACTCCTCCTGCCTTTTTATATTAATCATATTCCTATATTCTATATAAATTTCTGTTAATTGCATCTTTACCCCACAAAATATATCTTGCTTTCTCTGAAGTTGTTGGTTCTTCTTGGAACTTAGCCTACTTCATGAGAGGCATCAATCTCAATTAATGCCTATACTTGCATTAGAGATGGTCTAACTTTAATTATTTGAGACAGTTCCACCATAACACATCATGAAACATCAACAGTTTTTGGCATCCCTGGATTTAAACCTCAACAATAGCATTATAGGCGAATATAGGAGTCAATTAAGTGTGTGCTCATCTAATATGGAGGATATTCATATTATAAAATATAAAATTAAAAGGAGAATATAGCTTATGAATATAGTATATAATACTGAATTTTTGAGAGAGCAAAATAAATTAATTTATAAATTATTTCTTGATGTGTCTTAGGTACTTAAACATTTTATAGAATAAAATAGAAGGTTACCATTTAAAACAAATTGCATTAAGATATTAGGAGACACCCTATTTTCTAGAGCTAAGGCCCAGCAAGCAAGCTGTGCGCTTTTCTTGGCATAACAACAATCTTTTGCCCTCACCCCCTGGCAAAATCAAATACTTACTGTATTGTTTTGACCAGCATCAGTCGTTCTCTGAGCTCAGACAAGCACTGGACAGACAAGCTCAGACAAGTGCCCAAGTTCCAGTCATGAAGTTCTGTTAGGAATCATTGTTGCTGTTACCCCTCACTGTCAGGGATACAGCTCACTGCATAGCCATAGGTATAAGTACTGAGTCTACCTACACTAAAATGGGTTCCTCCATTAGAGGAGGAGCCCTGGTACATGTGTTGTCTGCCTCCTTGCTTGCAAGTCATTTCCCTCACTTTGAAATTAAACTTCTGTTTGATTCCTGAATCATCTGTCTCTAGCCTGCTCTGTTCAACTCTAGCTACCCACAGGTAAGATGTCTGGTCCATTTGACATTAACTGACATCAGAAGTGGGACTGGATACAGACCTGGTCCGTTGGACTATCTGATACCAGTGGGAACAGACTAGGCACCACCAGACATTTATTTCTTCAGAGTCTGACCCCCCCTCATCTGGTGAGTCCTCTGTCCTTCTTCCTGCTCCAATGGTGGAGTTCTCAACTTGGTCAAGTTCACCATTCTTATTTTTTTAAATTAAGTTTTAGTTTTCAACATTCATTTCCATAGGATTTAGAGTTCTAAATATTCTCCCCCTCTTTCCCCGCCTCCAAGATGGCATCCAATCTGATATAGACTTTAGATATACATTCATATTAAACATATTTTCACATTAGTCATGTTGTAAAGAAGAATTAGAACCAATGGAAGGAACCACAAGAAAGAAGAAATCAGAGAGAGAGAGGGAGAGAGAGCAAGTAGTATGCTTCAATCCGCTTTCATACTCCATAGTTCTTTTTCTGGATATGGATAGCATTTTCTATTATAAGTCTTTTGGAATTCTCTTAGACACTTGCATTGCTGAGAGGAGCTAAGTCTATCAGTTAGTAATCACACATTGTGGATGTTGCTGTGTACAAAGCTCTCCTGGTTCTGCTCACTTCATTCAGCATTAGTTCATATAAGTCTTTCTAGGTTTTTCTGAAGTCTGCTCATCATTGCTTATGGAACAGTAACATTCCATTACGTTTATACACCATAATTTGTTCCCATTCCCCAAATGATAGGTATCCCCTCAATTTCTAGTTCTTTGCCACAACAAAAAGAGCTGCTATAAATATTTTTGTATATGTGGATCCTTTTCCCATTTTTATGATCTCTTTGGGAGACAAACCTACAAGTGGTAGTGCTGGGTCAAAGGGCATGCACGTTTTTATATCCCTTTGGGCACATTTTACTCTCCAGAATGGTTCGATGAGTTCACAACTCCAACAACAATGTATTAATGTTCCAATTTTCCCACATTTCCAACATTTATCATTTTTCTGTTTTGTCATATTAGCCAATCTGATGGATGTTCACCACTCTCTGTGGATCACAGGATCCGTCCAGTTGACCGGATTTGTCTTGGATCACTCTGGTAAGGATATCCTTTCTTAAACTGCATGCCTCTGTAACTGTGTGCCTCTCTAAAGAAAGTAACTTTGCACTGTTAAAACTGTTTGTGTCTGTATCTGTCTTGTTTTGTCTGTGTTTGTATCTGCAAAATGTGTTGTGCTTATGTTGTCAGTTAGATTCTTAAAATATTTAAAATTTCTAAGGGCTGTAGTCAAAGAGTTTAGAACACTGGGAAAGATTAATGGACTATCATACTTGGAGCAATTGTCTCAGTAAGCAGGACTAACTCCCACTTTAGGTAAAAAGAAAAAAGTCAGATAATCAAAGTTTGTAGAACCACTAAAAACACCTTAGCAGATTTTGGAGATTTGGAGAGCCATCATTCAGGAGTCTGAAGATTAATCATTTTAAGATTGCAGATGAGAACTCCTGGGATTTGCATAATTCCAGGAACTCACTCCTTTCTGAAATACCTTAATACATTTTGGGGTACCACTCTGTAGAATTTAAGGAAAAATAGGATTAAATCTTGTAAAAGTTAAAAGGAGATAGCATTTTTCCTTGAAGATTAATAGCTTCATTTTTCTAGGGCAATGAAGTAAGATAACTAGTTTGGTAACAATCTCAAAATGAAGAAAGAGAAAAAGGTAAAAAGTTGGCACCTCATATCCACCTCTTGTTAACTTTTCCTTGACATTTCAGATCAGTTTCCGAAATAAAGGTGTTGAAAAAAACGCTGGAAAAATGTAGGGAAATTTGAATAATGATCCAGTTGCAAAAATGTATTAACTATGTCATTTATCTCTGTTCCAGTTTCCTGATCTGCAAAGAGTAAAATAATAATGTACTCACCTCCTAGCATTGTTGTGAGATCTAAATGATATAATGACTGCAACGTGCTTAGCACAGTGACTGGCATATGCTAAGCATTATATTATTTCTTAATTGAATATAACTTCTTTAATTGAATATAATGCTAAACATTATATTATTTCTTTAATTGTTCCATACAGCTAACTTTTAAATGGGTTTAAAACATCAAAGGTAATAGGATGATTTTTATATAGAATAACTTGGAAATGCAATTGATGTCATGTGAAGTGTTATTATTGTATTTTAAAATCTCTTATATTAAAAAATTTGAGAGACCATTGTAACAGAAATAGACAAAACTTCTTAATCTAGGTACTGTTATACATGAATTGGACTTTTAAGAGGATGCAATTGAAAAACTAGGTATTTGAAAACTGTTAAGTATTTAATGAGGTATATTTTGTTACAAAACAGATAATAATGTAATAGCAAATTTTCACTTTAAATTCTTGGCTATTATGTAAGTGTGTATGGCAGTTTAAAGATAACAACATATTAATGATGAGTCAACTATCAGATAATTGCTGTATGTATGAAACCCTGGAATATGGGTAGTTTTAATTTGTAAGGAAAGGATAAATAAAATGTTAAATGTTAGGGAAACTTTTTAATTAAAGCCCTAAGTTATGGTTAGTGAAATTTTGCCATTTAAGGTAAAAATCCCTGGGACTGTAATTAACCATTGTTTGAGCTTTGATTACAGGGATAGTTGTCTGAATAGTTATGAAGCCAACAGCAGAAAATGGCATGTGCTGCAGACTGGTAACCCCTAACGGTGGATGCCTGTGCCTGGGAAAAGTTTTGGGGACAATTTTGGCATGGCCTAAGGTAGAATTCTGTTGACTCTATTTCCCCAGTGTGCTATTTTCTTTCTGAAAAGGAAATGTACCCACTTGGTTAATTCTGAGACTTGCTTTTAACACCCTGTTACTACATGATTGGCTGTCAGATATGGCTTATGCCTGGAATCAAACAGAGCTAAAGGGAGTTTTTTCTCCTGTTATGATATATGACATATTTATAACTATGTCCTTCTTTTACCTTTTGTAGAAAATTTGTATAATCAGGAAGTTTTTAAAGTACAATACAAAATTTATTAAATAATAGATTGATAGTGGAACATCTCTAAGTTATTTTAATAGGATGCAAGTTTGAACATCTTATAATTTTGACCTGTATTTGTAGTCAAATTATAATATAGGGATGATACCCTCCTAAGGGGGAAATGATTAGACAAAGATGTCATGTAAACATTTTCTAAATAAATGGAATAGTAAATTTTGAGAAAGCAATAGTATTATATGATTAGCTTATAAATTTATCTATTATGGAAATTCAGGGTTTGAGTATGCTTTAGTAATAAGTTCTCAAAATTGGATTAAGGATTTAACACATAAATTTTATTCATAATGGGAAAGAAAATGACACTATTTTCCCATTTTTAAAGTGTCTGTCTGATCATTTTAAAAGGCAGAAGAATTCATTTTACAGTTGGACCTCAAGAATTCTTACACCAGGTACAGGATTTAGGGATGGATAAAAATAGCAATAGGTATACAAATTGAAATTCTCTGAAGTCTCAAGATTAGAAAACCAAATTTACTACATTAAGTTAGAATCATCTAGGAACCTTTAGATTTGGAACCAGGGAAGCAGAGCCCCTTTAGAAGCTATCCTGAGAATAAAATCTATTTTCCAAGAAAAGATATAAGGGGACTAGGTAACTACTTGAGATATCTGGGACTTGAAATATGCTGATCAAATGGATATTGAGAATGGGTTACTAGAACACAAGGAGACTTGATACTAGTTAACATTGGTGATAATCACTGTATTGCTTTGTATGCTTTATCTTTAAGTTTTCTTGGTTACCGTGGTGGCATGTAAATCTCTGTTCTCAAAACTAGTCCATCATGAGCCCTCTAAATAGTTTGATGGGTACCTGATTTAATGTAATTACGCAATTATGGGAATTATGAGAAAACTTTATTGCATTGTTTCAACGTAGCCCTGCATGACTGGGAAACAAGACCATCTCTATGTGGTGTTTAGAGATCCTTAACCAAGAACATATGTTATGCTGAGCAGAAACTGAGATCCAAAGATTGACTGATACAAGTTTTCTCAAAACTGTCAACCTATATATCTTCTAAGAGCCCCTACCAGGTCCTTCTGACTGTCAAACTTGTGAGTGTGGACTCCTAGATCACCTGAAAAAAGTTCTGGAGACCTCAAGGTTTGGCTAGTACAGGCTCAGAAACAGCTGACATCCTGATGAGATAGCTGTTCCAAGAATCCAGACAAAGGTTGAGTATAATGTCTTTGTATTTTTTTCCTCTTACCTTTTGTTATGTGCTCAAACACCAAGACCTTGATTCAAATGTATATTGGCATTTTCTTCTTCTACATTATTAGCCCCTGACTTTCCTGCTTGTAAGCAAACAATGGCTAGACAAGACCTCTTCGCCCTACTGTGAATTTTCCAATGATACCTGAGGCACACTTCCCTGATAAGACCCCTCCTCTGTGGACCTATTTCATCCTGGTACAACTCTTATGGCATCCTGACTTGTACATGCCTCTACTTTATTGGCCAGAAGGGGAGGGGTAAAGATCCCCCTCCCTTTGGCCAAAAGGGGAAAATGTCAAGATATTAGGAGACACCCTGTTTTCCAGAAGCAAGGCTCAGCAATGAAGCTTGAAGGAAAATAATCCATTTTACTATCAAAGAGCTACTGAAATTGATAAAACAGAATTTTTATAAGTATGTTAGTAGATTCCTGTCAAAGGCACCATTGTTTAATTTATATTTAATTTTAAAATCAGAACCAATGTGATTTTTCCTATTCATTGCCTCTCAGCAATCATAGCCTCAATATCATTTTTCAATCTATGGGGTAAAGAAATCCTGCAATACATATTTAAACCTGTGAATTTTGAGAAATTAAAGCAGATTTCTTGAAAATAGTGGGTTCTTAGAAAAATTTAGATTTAATATATAAACAGAATCATTAGAGATTATAAATCTTGATTTGATCTTGCAAAAATTTTGCTCTGAAAACTCATTATAATTGTGGTATATCAGAGTTTAATCATTATACATATCTTTATACATAAATAATAGCACCCAACGCCCAGGGTTGTTTGAGGATGAAAATGATTCTAAACTGCTTAGTATAATGAGCACTGATGATGACTATTGTTATTAGATTTTGGGTTAAGGAACATATTAAAGGTAATAATATAAATGATTTTCTAAGAAGAGTAAGTTAAGTTTTTGTCCAACCACACAAATGAAATTTGATTTGAGAAGTTC
>JAQQSK010015080.1:0-10905 GCA_028658325.1 Potorous gilbertii
TCTCAAATTCTGGTCATACTTATTAGATTCGTAAATTTCAGTTGAATACCCTCAAAGGGCACCTAACAATTCTATATAACGTCATAGACTAATGAAAAGAAGGACCCAAAATGTACCTAAGTTCATATCCACTCCCGGGGGTAAAGTAGATATGAATCTGAGGTCATTTTCTGAGTATGTTTTGAGTCAGTATACATTTTTTAATATTTGTCGAAAATAAAAGTTTTAAGAAAGTCCTAATTGAACTGCTTTTATTAATTTATTATTTTCCAAGAACATTTAATGTTCAAGACTAGGAGCTATTCATCCATTTTTAATAAATGATTCATCTACTTAAAGCAAATAATACCTGCCTAATACTCTGTGGCACTTCATATTAAAACACCAAATTTTTCTTACCCATATCTCATTTTAATATCTTCATTTCTTGCTCAAAGGAGTAGTAAAAATATCCAAGGCACTTATTTATATAAAAATTATAGGGAATGCTTTCAAATAGCCACTGATTTATAATGAAATATTTGTATTTCTAAATGGTCAATTTCATCATGATCATGTAGTTTTACTTCATAATTATATTTAAAAAAAGAAATGGTAATTATTTGTTATAATATTAACAATGTATAAAGTTAAATTATTCCTCATACTTAGTGATATAATACATAGAGAGCTGGATACAGTCAGTAAAACCTGAATTAAATCTTATATTAGATAATTATTAGCTAGGTAAATGTAGTCAACTCATATATGTTCTTAGCTTTGCTTTTTTAATCTATAAAATGGAAATATTAATATACCTGATGTTGAAAACTTTTTTTGAGGATAAAATTTTATATATCTCTATCTGTATATATACACATGTATCTATATGTGTGTATGTATACATATTTATATATGTATATTTGTGTATATATATATATACCTTTAACCACTAAACAAAAATGATAGTCATCAACTATTGCTGGTGCTACTAGTACTACTACTATTAATGCTAATGCTATGACCGCTAGTTCAATTTTTATTATTTTTATTATTATTTTATACAATAGAAAATGAGGATGCTTGGTGAAATTTCTCAATGTTTTCAATGAATGAAATTATACTACATATGATCAAGAGAAATTTCCTTAAAAACCGGTTATCTTGATGTCAGCTTTGGTCTAAAGTCAGGCTAGAATCAAATTTAGAAGACTGTCTTGTCAGAATATTGCAAAATAATGTAGGAATTTGAAAAATATTAAAAATATTTCACTATTACATTGCATATTCAAATGAAATATTTTTGATATAAAATTCTATCCTGGGTCTTAAATTATTTAACTTGGTCTCCTAGAAACAAAATATTGAACTTTGGAATTTAAAGTTATCTTTACTTTCCCCTTCTTCTTGGAGTCAGGGGACCAGTGTGCATACAGGAATTTAAGGTTAATCAAGGAGGACCCCAGCTTTTGCTTTTGACTTCTTGGCTTATTGCTAAGACACAGCCTTGATGATGTTACGTGTTTACCCCCTTTTAAGAAGAGAATTCATTCTAGTCTCTTCCCTTTTCAATCCACTCTTCCCCTCCCAGCTACACACACACTACAATATCTTAAACCCTCTATAATCAGTCTCCTGAACACTTTGCCTCTTTTTTTTGTTATTAAATCTCACTTTATTTCAGCCCAACTGTACCTGGACCCAAAAGTTCCATACTTGACCTTCACGTCATTTAACAGGCCATTCACTGTGCCTATAATTAAATTATTCCTTATCCATATCTTAAGAACTTGTGTTTCCTCAAAGTTCATGTCATATGTGCCTTCTTCTATGAAAACCACCCAGATCATCTCACTTATAGGTGGTCCCTACATTCTTCATTTTCCATTTACTGAAATTATTTGTACCTGCATTTTGCTGATTTCTAACCTACTCTCTCTCAGTAGTTCCTCAAAGGCAAAGATGGTTTTATTTGTACCTTTTTATCTCTACCTTTGCACTGGTAAAACCCTGTAGAAGCAGAAGATTCTTAATAAATGTTTGCTGAATTAAAGACTTCCATGAATAGACACAGTTTCCTTGTTTTAATGGCCCTTAGTAAAGAGTACCTGCATATTATCAGTTATCTTTATTTACTTGCCCATCTGTTTGTCTTCTCTAGCATATTGTAAACATTTAATAAGGGCTTGTTGATTTATTGGCTACAAATTTTCCGGAAGAAACAAGATAGTAGTGATGACTCAGTTGCCTCTAGAAAGCTTTGATATTTTTGTACCAGATTTATAATCATCCTTTTTTATGACTATCCCTTCTTTGCTATAGAAGACTATTATTTTTTCTATATTTGAGCAGCTGTTGATGTTTGATGCTCACTTTGAAAGTAATGTCAAGGGTCAATAAATACCTTTTAAGTACCTACTAAATACTTGGCACTGTAGTACTTACATCACTTAATTAAAAGGCTTGTTGGACAAATAGTTTATACCACAATATAAATAAGATATGTTATTATACATTTCTAGAGGCTAGGCAATCTATGTGTGTGTATGTGAGTGTGTGTGTGTGTGTGTGCAGCATAACAACTAGTAAAGATGGTAAAAAGGAGGAAGACCAGGATTTGTAGTGACAGCACCCATATTTGAATCCCAACTTTGTCACTTATGAGTTTAATGCTCCTTTACAAATCAAATCAATTACAAATCATCTCATTTCAATATGTCTTAGTTTCTTCATTTCTAAAATGGAGATAATTAGACAATTTATCCTGCAAAATTACATGTGAGTATTTGATAGGATATAAAGTACTAAATAATTTTATATTTCCACATAAATGTGAGTTTTTATTATCTTTAATATATGTTTGGGACGTTAATAACACTGTATTATCACAAAAAATACACTATTGAGGGAGATAACCCTGATACTCCTTAGAGGCACTCGGTCGAAATCTAGAAATCAGTAACAATTTCTTGTTCGCATACATCACTTAAAATATTTTGGGTAAACATGAAATATAGAAGGAGAAGGAGGAGAAAGAGGAAACAGAGGAAGAGGAAAAAGAGGAAGATGAGAAAAAAGAGATTAGTATCTCAAATTTAAGTTTTGTGCAACTATTAACATAGATATGACACAATAGGATAGTGTAGTAGGCAATTCATTTTACCTGGAATCTGAAAGAACTTAGTTCAATTCTCCTTTCAAATACTTGACTATGTGACCCTGGGTAAGTATTTATTTTCTGTCTGATTCAGTTTGCTCATTGGTAAAATGAAGATAAAAGCTCTTACCTTCCAGGATTGTTTCTGAGAGTAAAATGTAATAACATTGAATAAGACATATAGGTCATGAAACTTTATATATTTTGATATATATGTGTTTATAATTATATAGAGAGACTATGGAAATAAATTCTAGTTATTGCTTTTTTGTCATTAATAGCAATGATGATGATGATAATTGTGATAAGAATTATTATTAATAAACAATTATTAATAAATTAATAAATATTATTAATATATTACCTGAGTGCCATATAACCATTAGTTAAGTGCTAAAGGCATTATTAAACCACTTTTTAATTTGAGGAAATTGAGTTTCAATGAGGTTAAGTGTCATGTTGGCACAGATGTAAGTGAGTGAGGTGAGATTTGAATTTATTTTCTTTCCTTGGCATTAGTTGATGTGTCATGAATGAATATGCCTTTATACCAAAATATATGAGTAAATGTAGATAAGACCTTTGTTAATATATTTCCAAATCCCAACAGCTAACACAACAATTTATTGCTTAAAGGGCTTACCTCTAAAAAATTCCTTTTAAAAAGAAATATGGTGCTGATATCTAAACCAGGAAGAGCCAAAACTGAGAAAAAAATATAGGCCAAATTACCTAATGAAAACTGATACAAATATTTTAAATAAAATACTAGGAAGGAAATTACAGCAATGTATCACAATGTTTATACACTATAATCACATGGTAGTTATACCAGGATTGCAGGATTGGTTCAACATTAGGAAAACTATCAACATAATTGACCATTTTAGTAACAAAACCAACAAAATTATGTGATTATCTCAAAAGATTAAGACAAAATCTTTGATAAATACAGTTCACAATCCTATTAAAAACTAAGGAGCATAGGAATAAATGGTGCTTACTTTAAAACGATTAAAAGTAGTATTTATCTAAAACCATCACTAAGCAATATCTGTAACGGGGATAAGCTAGAAGGCCTCCCAATACAATCAGGGGTGAATCAAGGAAATCCATTTTCACGTGTTCCTTAATATTTTACTAGAAATGCTAGCAATAGCAATAAGAGAAGAAAAAAATAAATTAAAGGAATTACAATAAACAATGAGGAAACAAAACCATCACTCTTTGCATATATGATGTTACCCTTAGAAAATCCTAGACAATTAGCTAAAAAAACTACTTGAAATAATTAACAACTTTAGCAAAGTTGCAGGATAGGAAACAGACCCATAAAAATCATCTGCACTTCTATATATTTCCAACAAATTCCAGCAGCATGAGATAGAGAAATTCTATTTAAAATAACTGTAGTCAATATAAAATACTTGGGAATTTACATCCCAAGACATATCCAGGAACAAAACTATAAAACTTCTATATACATAACTATAAAACAGTTTTCAAACAAATAAAATCAATTCTAAATAATTGGAAAAATATTAATTGCTCATGGGTAAGCTGAGCCAATATAACAACAATGACAGTTCTAGCCAATTTAATCTATTTATTCAGTGCCATACCAATCAAACTATCAAAATTATTTTATAGAACTAGAAAAAATAATAAAAAAATTTATGTGGAAAAAGAAAAGCTCAAGATTATCAAGGGACTCAATGAAAAAAATTGTGAAAGAAGGTAGTCTAGCCATACCAGATCTCAAACTATGTTACAGAACAGTAATTATCAAAACAATTTGTTACTAGCTAAGAAACAGAGTGGTGGATCAGTTGTAGATATTAAGTACAAATTATTTTTTATTCAATGATTATAGTAATATAGTACATGATAAATCCCAGTATCCAAGCTATTGGAACAAAAGTTCATTATTTAACAAAAACTATTGGGAAAAATGTAAAAGAGTATGGCAAAAATTAGATATAGAGCAACACATCATGTTATACTGAGATAAAGTCATAATGGGTACGTGATTTTTCCATAAAGGGTGATACCATAGGCAAATTAAGAGAGCATGGAATAATTTATCTGTCAGATTTATGGATATGGGAAGAAACTGGAACGAAAGAAGATGTAGAGAACATTTTATAATTTTATAATTTATAATAAATAATTTTGATTACATAAAATTTAAAAAAAATGTGCTAACTAAACAAATGCAGCTAAAATTATAAGGAAAGCAGAAAACTGCGGGGAGGGGATTTGCAACAAATACCTCTGATTAAGTCATAATTTATCAGATAGAGGACTGAGTCAAATCTATAAAAATAGAAGTCATTCTCCAATTAATAAATGGCCCAAGGAAATGAAAAGGCAGTTTTCAGACAAATCAACGCTATTTATAGTTATATGAAAAAATTCTCTAAATCACTATTGATCAGAGAAGTATAAACTAAAACAGTTCTGAGGTAACATCTTACACCTTTCACAGTGGATAAATGATTAAAAATGGAAATGTTGGGTTTGGAGGGGATGTTGGAAAATTGGGATACTAATGCCTTGCTGGTGGAATTGTAAACTTATGCAAACATTCTAGAGAACAATTTGGAACTATGCCCAAAGATCTATAAAATTGTGCATACCCTTGATCTAGCAATATCACTGCTAGATCTGTTTCCCAGAATTATCCAAAAATAAAAAGGGTAAAGCACCTATTTCTACAAAAATGTTTATAACAAATGTTTTGTGATAACTAAGGATTGAAAATCAAAAGAAAATCTTTAATTTGAGAATGCTTAAGCAAGCTGTGGAATATGATTGTAATGGAACATGACTATGCCGTAAGAAATGGCAAGCAATATGACTTCAGAAAAATCTGGTAAAGCTTACATGAACTGATGCATAGTGAGGTGAACAAAACCAGGAGACTATTGTACAGAGTAACACCAATATTCGATGAAAAACTGTGAATCCCTTCGCTGGTCTCACCAATACAATGATACAAGACAATCTCAAAGGAATAATGGTGAAGCATACTATTTGCTCCCAAAGAAAGAACTAATATTGATTTAATACAGATTGAGGCATGATATTTTTCATTTTCTTTCATTTTTTATTAGCATCTTCTTGTACAAAATGACTAATATAGAAATATTTTACATAAGTGCACATGTGTATCCTATATCTGATTGCTTACCTTCTCAGGGAAGGGGTGTGATGAGGAAGGTAGGGAGAATAGAATTTCAAAACAAAACTTTAAATAAAAATGTTAATTTTTTTAAAAAAGTATTAAGCATCCTTAAAATAATAGCTCATGTCTATTTCATTGTGTAGTCACTTATCTCCTTTCCTCAGGTGCCAGCATTGTAGGAAAAAAGGTTATTGTTATTATTTTCATGAAGCTCCTCTTACAGAATTAGAGAGGCATCATAAATCACCACATGAACTGTCTTTTAATAAAGTAAAATGAAATATAATTTCATATAAATCTTTTGGGATGTGGAATCAGGAATGTGGCCATGAATATGAACACTGTTACTCACTACCTATGTGATCCAAGAGTCATAGGCATTTGGCTAATGCGCAGATCACTTCAAATTGAAGCAACTGAGTGGGAGATGCTAAGGATATGTGTCTTTGAGAAAAAAAGATCTAGTGTAAACATGAACACTCTACACTGGCCTACCATGTGGTTGGGAACAACTCCAATCATTGTGTTATGGAAGCTATCTGTCCATATGTTTACTTGAGTGAGGCAGTCTCTTTTTGATGATATCCTTTATTCACAACAAGTGACACTATTCAGTTATAAGGAAAGGACTTAAGGGACACATCTACCTGCCCTACATCCTGGGAATATGAGAAATGAGCATGAGATTTTG
The DNA here is from genome assembly GCA_028658325.1 of Potorous gilbertii. Lineage (NCBI taxonomy): Eukaryota > Metazoa > Chordata > Mammalia > Diprotodontia > Potoroidae > Potorous > Potorous gilbertii. Next base: position 7,015 of record JAQQSK010015080.1, read on the forward strand.
ATCTTATTTCATTTGTTTTCAGTTCTAGATGCAAGAAATGCAATCCGGAACCTCTGAGTTGAAGCTTAAGTATCTTAGAGTCTAAGCTTCTAAGTCAGATGCTGCCCCCAGGCCAGCAGATAAACTTTGAAAAGTAAGGGCCTGAGCAAGAGAAAGGGACAGAGCCAAGTTGGATGTGCAAATTTTTGAGACTAGCACTATATAGGAATTGAGCTAAATTTTGAATCCTTTGTCGTTGTCCAGAGACAGAAGTGCTATAGAGGGAGATAAAGCTGCCTAAGGATTTTGGGGAAAAGTTTGCATAGTTTCTTTTATTATACTTTTGAAGTAAATATCCCTCTGTCAAAGCCAATATATGATGAGCAATTAAAAGGAATTTTAGTGCTTGTGCATCTAAAATCGTGGAAGCAAAATCATAGGGTTCGAGCCAATGAGAGAGACAAGAATCTCTTCTATTCCCTTCAGCATCCTGGAGAACCATGAGGGAAAGAAACTGGCTAATCATATTTTGCATCAAATGAAGGTCATTTCATGTATGTATATACATACATATAAATATATGTATATGCATATATATATACATATGTATATGTATGTGTGTGTGTGTGTGTGTGTGTGTGTGTGTGTATTAAGGCAGCAGTGGATAGAGTACTGTATCTGAAGTCAGGGAAACCTGGATCTAAATATGACCTTGCATATCTCTTTACTTTGTGACCAGTGACCCCATCAAATCAATTAACATTTGTCTGCCTCAGTTTAATTATCGGTAAAATAGGAGCAACGATAGCATTTATTGCTCAGAGGTTTGGTGAAGATAAAGTAATATCTATAAAGTGGCAAACTTTAAAGCACCAAATAAATGATGGTTACTATACTATTAGTATTATTAGTAACATCATCAATAGTAACATATAATAAATTTTACCATACAAGACCAGTACCACCAGACATTTTTCTCAAGTGTAAAGTTGCCTGCTTATTCGCGGAGGAAACATAGTATGTATAATACCAATATGTGATGACTCATTTCCCTTGTGAATGTCTATCTTAGAAAAGTGTTCACCTGTAGAGATGAAAAGAGACTTTAGTCTCCAGATGAAGTCCTTCCTTGGCCACAGTTCTGAGAATGTCAACAAACCATCCAATTAGTGTCAATTTTAAACGTGGCATGTGTCTACTAGGGACTCAATGGAAGTGATCAAATACTTTAATGTGTGACTTTCTGATGAAATGTCAGAAGGTAACAGCCGTTAAGTCAATCTGTCTATTTTTTTCCCAGGACAGAGGGTTTTGTTTTCCCTTCTTAATTATATTATTCAACACCATCTTAAACAAGAAGAATCATGTCACTTATTTTGCCATGTGGAAGTAGTGAAAGAAACTTATTAATTCTTTTATTTTTCACATAACTACTACTCCTAAATATAGACATTTTTCTTAAATAATTACAAATAGTTACCATTCAGAAAGTTGAACCAAGTCATTGTTGCAGCAACAGTGTTTTATTATGCCAGTTTTCTCACATCCTCTCCAACACTTAGTTATATTATTGTTGCCATGGTAATTGATAATAAGATACGAGTTAAATAAAGTATAGTTCTTGCAGTAATGGGATTTATAATAATGTTGTTACATTAAGTAAATAATAACGACAATATGAAGGAAAATGTCGTCCTTAGCATTGTTAATTTAGAGGTGGAAGTTTCAGATATTGCACTACATTTTCTTTCCATTTTATCTAAGCATTTATCCAGATTGCAAAAAATAAATGTAGAATATTTTCTCTCTGTAGATAGCAACATGGAGTCTTTGGGTGTCTGATGTGGAACTTATTTATACTTTGTAATAAGAGTATTATTTTGAGATAAAAGAAGAAAAAGAACTAGATGCAGAAATAACCTTTGGCAGATTTAACATGTGAAATAAATGGATAATTTTATACAAGCACAATATATAAAAACTGATTTGGCTTATGAAATTTACGAAAGAACTCTACAACTTCCTTTGGTAAGAGAGGGTAGGTATCACAGAATGAAGCTTGAGAAACTTATATCCACCTTAGCAAAGAAATACAGCTGAAGCATAAATAATTCCAAATGTTCATGTCATTGGTAGGGCTTATTTATTCTATTTTCCACAATGTGTAATAATCACACATTGATTTTACTAAAAAAAAATTAGTAAATTAAAAATTGGTAAACTTTGTTGATTTGGTTCTCTTAAATGTTACTTTTTCAAACTATAGGTAAATATTACTAGAGAAAATGCCAATGAACAGTTTAATCACTTACTCATAGCACTATTTTCCCTAGTCTACTCAGACTTTTTATCATGTTCTAGAGGAAACCTCATGTTTTTGAAGGCTATGAGAAAGGATTGTAAGCTCTCATATGTTTGTAAATTTTAGTATGTTCTTCTGTAATGCAAGCCTATACCGGCTTCTGCTGTCTGAGGATCAGCATAACTACTTTGAGGGACTAATTCTGGAAAGAATAACCATTAAATGATGGAGTACTGTGTCCCAAAGAACCCCTGAAATAGACTAAAAACAGGCAAACAAAAAAAAATTCTGATTCCAAGTAACCATTCATCTTCACATAAAGCAGTGACAGTAACAAGTTATAGAAAAGGAGTCAAAGGATGATAATCTAAGACAATTCTTAATTTCCCCATATACATTAAATAAACTCTGCTTGTAAGGTTTAAATTTAATAATCAATAAATAGACACCTTTTGGAGAACTTAAGTATATCCGTATTAATGCATCCATCTTAAGTAACATGTTAACCAACCTATTATCTCTCTGCCCAAGTAGCCCTTTCCACTTTCTGATGGTGGTTAAATATTTGGAATCATTTCCCTACATGGAAATTAAATCTGTCTTTTTAGCACCCACTCACACTCCGAATTTTATTGTCTATAGGATGTAGAAAGTTTAATCCTCCTTAAACTATGATAGATCTTCAAATCCTTCATAATAACTTCAATCATATTTCTGTCTATTCTCCAGTCTTTTGTCCTGATTGACCAGATCAGCATCTGACATGGTCTTAAAGTGCTTCCTCATTTGTCACTATCTTCTTCATAGAGTCTTATGTATCATCACAAAATGCCACGTAGAGAATTAAAACAGAATGGTAAGCATCATCAGATCAGAACTGAGTGAAGGAGAATTATCATCTATTTTGAACAAGTACCTCTTCCTCTTAGTACAGTCTAAGATTACATTAGACTTTTGGTCACTCTATCACACTATTGACTTATATTTACCTAAAATTATACTAAAATATCCACATATTTTTCACATAAACTACAATCGAGTTGTGATCACACCATCTTCAACGTGTGAAAATTTAATCCCAATTGAAGTGTTACATTTAGTACTATTATTGCTACAATCATTTTCTCCACATAACTTATTGAAGTGATTTTCCTTAAGTATAGTTCTCACTATGTTATTCCACTTTTCAATAAAGTCCAGTGGCTGATTTTCTTGTTGCATCTTTTACTTTTTTAACTTAAATGCTTCACTTTTATTATAGAACCCCAAATACAAAACTCATTCCAAAGTTTCAATTTCGATTGACATCATTGAATATGTTCCATTTTCTCACTATTCTGGTGGTGATCATCACAACATTACCTGATTAATGACTTTTGTCTTGTTATGCTTCCTTCCCAACAAGAATACTTTGCCTACAGTGGATTTAAAAAGCTCATCGAAGATGAAATAAACAGAATCTAGCTTTTTTTCCCATAATTACCTCAACTTACCTTTTTAAAGCATGGGTACCATTCCCATGCATGTTAAGCAATATAGTCTTTTACAAGCTGCATTCAACTGATACTCAGTCCACATAAATTAAAATTCTATTCTATTGGCAGATCATA